>PVLA01004275.1:0-100654 GCA_004027455.1 Hydrochoerus hydrochaeris | reverse complement strand
AATAGAGCTGGGCAAGACCATCTGGCTGTACCTGTGTGTCAGGACATAAGGTCACAGTGGCACTGGCACATTGGTGTGGAGTTGCATCTACTGGCATGTAGCAGCAGACAGACCGAGCAGCTGGGAGCTTCCATCAGAGTCAAGACCACAAGAAGCCCCCATACCCCTTGGAATCCCCAAGCTTCGCCAACGGGAGCTAGCAGGCCAAAGTGTTGTTCTTAGCTCTCCAAACCCAGAGAAACCAGTAGGCTCAAGCCTCATCTTGGAGCACAAAGTCTAGTTCTGTGTCAGGAGCCTCCAGTAAATTGTTTAGAGCCTTCCAGAAGGAAGCGCTCTCCCGCCTGTGGGCAGGCTTTCGACAGCTCTGGAGCCACCACGTTGGCTACTTGGCTGCTGAACATTTAGTCTTCCGGGCTTTGAATGTCTGTGAGCAGCTGCCCAGAGCCTGTGGCATGGGGTGATATGCACTTCCCCTGAGACACAGGCTAGAATGGCTGGGGAGGGACAGCAGGTGGCCAGCTAGTGAATGGACCTAGCTCCCTGCCAGGCATCTCCATTTCGTCTCAGGATTCATTACTTTTCGGTTTAGCCAGTCACTCTTTTGAGATACTGTTGAAATTTGAAATGTCCTAGTGTGCCAAGAGGCGCCTGCTGTGGTTATAGACAGTTTGTAGCTCCATAGTTTCTGTGTTGGAAGGTTGGTCACTGGTGCACCATACCACTGAAATGGGATCTCTAAGAAGTAGCACCAGGCAAGAGGGCTGGGTTCACAGTTACCTTTGTGGAGGGATTAAGGCAGGTCTCACAGGCTGGATCAGATCTCACAGGGACAGAGATCAGTTCCCTGGAGAGCAGGTTGTTATAAGACAGTGACACACACACACACACACACACACACACACACAATGCTCTTTGCTATGCAGTGCTGCAGTCAGGAGCCAAGCAGATGGGGCCAGCCCATCTCCTGGTCCTGGGCTGTCAGCTTCCAAGGCTGTGAGTTAAGCAAACCTCTTCCCTGTACCACATACCTAGGTGCCTGCAACAGAGACACAAAATGGATCAAGATGGTTGCCAAAGAAAGCCAGCTTCTTCTGTGAATTTTGAAAATGAAAGGAATGCGATCTGCCGTAAGCCAGGGGAGAGAGCCAGAAAAGAGAAATTGTAGACAAATTTTAAAATAATGGATTAACCACAACACAGATTTGGGAGAAAAAGTAACGAAAAGGATATATCATAGGGAGAATTCCAAATGTGAATTTGCACCAAAGTTTTGCATATTGAATCCACTGTTTTTTTCAGCTCCGAGGTGGGAAGGAGGCAGGTCCCCAATGTGGGTACTGAGATTACACAACCAAGGAATCTGCCCCCAGGCATAAGGAGGGATACTGGTTTCCATTCTTCAACAATGTGGGTGTCCCTGAGCTCCTGTTGCCCATAAGCACATTATGGTAGCTCTCAGTGTCTATGCATTAGCGTTGCTTACAAGGTATTTTCTACTTCTGGCACAAGTCAATTTGGATAACTTGGATTTGACCTTTTAGTGGAATCAGAGCACCCATTGCCCATGGAGAGAAATGAGACCGATACACAGATGGACACAGACCCAGAGCCAACCCCCATTAGGACTTCAGAGCAGAAAGACAGACTGTGTGACTTCCAGAATCAGTGATGCGTATCTGCTTACAGCTTTGCCCAGTGCCTTCCATTCTGAGCTCCTAAAAATACACTTTGAGCCCTAGCCCTTGCTTGGAGCTCTCTTTGTTCCCTGAGCAGCACTCTGAGCTTTAGGGCTTGACCCTGGTTGGCAGCACCAAAGCCAAAGAAACCCCCAGGGTAGAGTATCGTTTACAGATTCTGCCAGGATCTGGGCATCCCAGTCCTTTTGCAAGAACCTTCAAAGTAAACCCTAAACTCTGGTTGTGAAGAATGTTGGTGTCCTGACTGCTGCTTGCGATAATTGCATCCTTACTGGAAAGAATGGACAACTCATAAAAGGCTAGGGACTTCATGGGCGCTGTCTTTCTTGCATGGTACTTTGCTAAGACCGTGAGGACTGTGCATGAAATTATTGCTATCATGGGAAAGGAGAGAACTTGATCCTTCTTTCTGGGCCGATTTAGGAAATCTTTAGGAACTTGTCTTCCTGCTTCATCCTCCCTCGTGCTGAAATCAAGATGAAAATTTATTCACTGTTAATGGAGGTTACTGTACAATATGGGAGGTAGAAAGGAACAAGTCACTCCTGCAGGTATGTGGACTTGCTATTGCTTTGCAGAAAAGACGTGGAGAGCTGCAGGCCTTTAGCGCTGCCTGGAAGGCCCTTCCCGGTGGGCAGCCTAGGGGAGGAAACCATTTCTCTTGCTGCTGGAAACCTGCTGCCTCGGTGGGCCTGGCTGCCCCTCCTCCCTCTTTTCTTTCCCACACACCTCCCATCTTTAGCTTGCTCCTTCTCTGTCATTTTCATTACCCAGATTTTTCTCTTCCCCTGATCTCACCGAGGTGTGGAGTAGTTTCCCATTTTTGCCTCCTCCTACATGCTCTGAAATAAGTGCACCAAATACCCTATTTGGGAGTGTGAAGAACATGTTGTTTGCACCGGAAATCAGTTCCATTCAGATTGTCTGCGTAGGTTGTCAGTCCCAAGATGTAAGTATTTCAGTCCAGGGTGGATTTGGACTGAGGCCCTGCCAGCTCTGGTGTGACTCTGGGGGGCTTGGGTCATCGCATCCTTCCTCCTTGTGCTTCCTTCCGCCCCCCGATAACTCCGTGTCCTTTCTTTGGCCCTAGAGCTCTGGCCCCTACCTTAGCCCAGTGGTCCCCTTTCTCTCTCCCGCACTGAACTTGCAGTTCCCAATTTTCTCATTCGGTTCCTGATGAATGAGCACATGGATCTCATCTTTGGAAGTTTTTCTCTGACCCCTAAAACTGTCCTCCCTTGTAATTCAGTTTTGCCGACAGATACTTATCAGTCAATTATTAAAGCTAATTCCACTCCTGGGTGAATGATTCATGGCTTTTGAACCCACAGTTCTAAATTAATTCCAGGCCTGGCCTTCACAAAGGCCTTGTGTCCTTGACAGTGGACATCACTAGCCCAGTGCCCAGTGGCTTGTTGGTCTGCCCTCGGTTCTCCCCAACAGCCTAGAACACACCGCCAGCTCACCTCATTTGCAAGCTTGCGTCCCCGTCAGACCCACTGTAACTTTGACTTTGACTTTGGAAATGTGCGTTTCACCATGTACTCATTGGCATTTCACATGTCTCAGCTTTAAGACTTGGTCTTGTGTCGTAGTTATTTGCTTACCAACAGGGCAGACTACAAACAGCTGTCACATAAGGACCAAACCTCACTCACCTCTTGTATGTGAGTGTCGAGCACATGAGATATCCCCAGAAAAATATGCATCATTCAGGTTAGCACTGATTCTCCAGGAGAGAAGCCTCGCAGTGCCCTACAAGCCTGGCCTTGCCAGGGACAGGCTTTATGTCCAGTTCAGTGGTGAGGAAAAATGACCAAATCAGTTAGTAAGATACTGGCTGTTCTCATTCATCCTGGACACTTTTGGCAGGTTTTTTGAATTTCTATTTGCATATTTGTTTGTTTTTCAAATACAATGGAACTACTCTTTGAAACTTACCATGTTAAGTCGATTGACCACAAGTCAGGAAAAAATTTTAAAATGCTGTGTTTACTTTTTTTTTCTCATTGCCAAAATCAAGGAATGATCCACTGGAACCACAAGGCCACTGCAAGGCCACCAGGGCAGGTGGTGTGTAAGGGCTGCCCTTCTAGACGAGGCTTGAGCTGAGCTCCTGCTGTACCCATCTCCACCAGCCTGCAACCTGATTTCTCCATCTGTAAGATGTGGAAAGGGCCACTTACTACTTTGAGTAATTACAGGTCTTAGTGCTAGTGGGTAAAATACCATTTCTGTTGTTATTATGTAAATCGCAAGGCACGATCACATCCTCAAGCTGCTACCTAATGAAAACCAAGAAATCACTAATGCATTATTCATCACACCTTGACATGACTTTTCTATGACATTGAGCTGGCATGGTTTCGATCTGTTCTTCATTTGCTATTCTGAGCTTAGAATACAGGGTAACTAGCTCATCAATTCAATGAGCTGATTTTTCTATTTAAAATGAGCATTTCGTTTGTGTGAAGGCCACGGGCTCCTGCTTGCACCTGGTCTCTCAAGGTCGAGCAATGAGTTGACCACGCCTCTGGGGTGGGGGGTGGAACTTCTCAAATCAGTTGAGATTGCGTGAGGCATACACGACTTTCATCTATTTGGAGACACTGTGGGAAGGTGAATTAAGCAAGAGCTCAGATTTTCCAGTGAGCAACTGTAGAATTTTAATTAGCTTCAAGTCCATTTCTCTGCTGGAAATAGCAGATCTCTGAGCATTTCTTCAATAGTATTACAGTAATTATAACAATTCTGCAAGGAATAATTTACAGGATGTATTTTCGTAAGCTTAGCAGAACAAGAAGAGCCACATGTGGTTCTGTGTATGGTGCATACCGGGAGTTGCTGTCAAGTAGAGGGTAGCACCTTAGCAGCAGAAATGTCAATCGTTTGGTTCTACAATATGCTGCCTACAATATGTTATGACAATGTTGTATGACAGGTCTTTCTGTGATAGTGGAAATGTTCAGTACCCGTGCTGTCCACGTGGCCAGCAGCCACACGGGGGTGTGGAGCGCTTGAGATGTGGCTAGATGCTTTAAGGACTGATTTCTCAACTTTGCTTTATTTTAATTATTTGAATAATTAAATATTATGATTATACGTAGCTATTGGTTACATGTCGGACAGCACAGCACTGAGATACTAACTGAGGCTCCCTTAAGTAAGCAATCTGGAGCGTGCATGGAGACACTGGGGGAGCCTGAGTGTCATCGAGGGAGCCCTGCAGCCCGTATACCAGCATTCAGTGGAGGCTGAAATCTCTCATTCCTTTTCCTCTGACTATTGAAAGCAGCAAATTAGAGAGACAGGTAAAATGGCAGCAAAACAAAATGAAACAATTTACAAGCAGACCAAGATTCAAAAAGAAAAAAAATAGCATGGGATTTTTGAGCATTCAGTCAAGGAGGCTTTTTCTTCAAAAGCACTGGACTTGCTCTATGTGTAGATCTAGAATGTCCCCAAATACTCCTATGTTTAGAAGTTGGATTTTTGGAAAGGGATTAGACCATGTGGGGTGCTGTACTCTTCGGTGGATTAATCCACTTAGCAATCCATAGCAAATGTGCTTCGGGAGCTGGGACCTGGTTGAAGAAGTGGATCACTGGAGTGGTGGCCTGGAAGGGTGAACCTCCTTCCCTGATCTTCACTTCCCTTTTTGCTTCCTGACCACCATGATGTGAGTGGCTTCCCTTGGCCGGATCGTCCTCCCTGCCCCTTCCCACCTGGGAACCAGCAGACTCTGGACTGAATCCACCAACAGCCTTGAAACAAAATAACCCACTTGTCCTTTAAATCATGAGCGTCAGCTACTTTGTCCCAGCAGCAAGCAAGCGACTAAGATAATTTGAAGTCTTGGACCATCAAGAAAATGTTAAGAGTTCCAGGCTATGTGCTTAGGAGAACCTACAGAGACAGTGGACAAGTCACATCCAATGAAAGTGAGAAAAACATGAGCACTTTTGGCACACAAGTGAGTGATTTGGGGTAACCTGGTGAGGCTAGTAGGTCCCATCTCATCACCAGAAGAAATCGTTCTTGGGATTAAACGTCACTTAACTGCTGTTGCCACAGGATCTACCTGAGATAGCCGCCTCCTCTGCTATTCCCGCTTCAGTTTACATTACTTACCTGGACTGTTTCTAGGTCTGTACATCTTCCTTCTGTTTCCGGGTGGTGCTATGCTTCCTCCTCTGCAGAACTTCTATCTAGAAGGATTCTTCCACCTGCCTCCTTTCCTCTCCCTTGCCTGGCTCCGGGGGACTCTCAGATTCCAGCTTCTTGGAGAACTGACCAACTTGGCCATCTGTTCCTTTTGCATCCTTCCCTAGTCACTTATCCACAAGAATTCCTTCCTCTTTGGAACCTACTTGAAAATATATCTTCCTCCACGAGACTATGTGACTTATTTATCGATACACTCCAAGCAAGCAGAGACTGTGCTTCTCTTTATTCGTTCACTTTGTAACCTCCATGCCTAGATTATGCTAAGTGAAAATATAAAACGAATGGATTCTAGTTTATGTGTAAGATTTTCAGAAGAACTCGCGTTCTCCACAGTCTAACACTTTCACATCTTTTAAAAAATCCCTTTCGTCTCTGGGATGATTCATATTCTTGCTAAGTGTCACTGCAGAGTTCTTACTGTCCAATAACTCATTGTCATGAAAACTTCAACTTTAAAATTCCGCCCACTTCTCTCTTCTTTGCTGTAAAAACTTCCTGTTTCCCTTAAACCCTCAGGGCTTATGTTGGCAAGCTGAACTGCGCTTGTGATTCTCTCCTTGGAAATGTAATTTTCTTCATGATCCTACTGTTTCCTTCACTTGAACTTCCCGAGAGGCCCAGAGCTTGTCGCTAACTTGCTTTCTGCCACAGCAGTGGAGATCTCCTGAGATTTGTAGTGCATTCTCCATGGCATTTCTCTCTGTGATTTCCACTGTAGGCTTCTAAATGTCCAGTCTTTGTACTTCTTATTTTTCCTCTGCTAAAGAAAAGTCTTTAAAAGTGGGAAAATGAAACCTAAACTTACTCCCAACTCTTCTCACTACCCACAATTTAAAGCGTAAACATCGTTACAAAAGAAAGATTTTGGTCCATCATTGCCAAAACCTTCAGAGGATTCACATTTTCTGTCTCCTCCCATTTTTTTTTTTTCTTTTTCACTGACAAAACCAGGAGTAAAAAACTCCCCTAAGTCCACTTTCCTCCTCCACATCCCACCACCCGGTGATGCCTCAGGCCTTGCCTCCTTCCTTGGGGATGAGTTTCTTCAGTGGTTAAATGGCTTTCTCAGTTGAATAGACCCTATTTAGTAATGAAGCTAACATAACCACAATTCTCTTCAGCAAGTGTTTCTTAAGCATTTACTGGGGAAAGAACAATGAGTAACATGAAAAAAGAATCTTCATGGAGAGGGCATTTCTTGGAAAGAGATGTATTATATACAATATGATCGGCTGTACAAGTGATGCTACATGATGATGCTATGTATGATGAAAAAATCTGAGTTTATCCTAACATAGAGAAGAGTTCATGGTTCTTGGTATAAATTATAACTTTGTTCTTTAAGCACAGAATCCTGCCATGACGCATTTACAATTCTACTTTTGTTGCATTTTGATTTAAGGGAAGGAAGGACAATGCCGCCCTTCATTCCGGAGACGTTTGCCTGCTGACATACAGGTGTAGCATCAGAGTAAATGACAGGTATCCTCGGATGTTCCGACTCCAGACTCCACTGCGGCCGGGAGGGTGAGCAGGTGCTCTGCCCTCCGAACCGCTTTGGTGACCCAACTCACACCCAGTTTCCTGTGGTCCTCGGAAGTGGGGTCCTGGTTATCGTTATTTTTCTGGGGTGAGAACACGTCACTGACAGCTACCTCTTGACACATTTGAAGTGTACACACAGTGGTGTTAACTACAGTCTGAACGTCGCGCAGCAGATCCTCAGGACTTAGCCCTCCCGCGTGGCTGAAGCTTTGCACTGATTGAACAGCTCTCTATGTTCCCTTCCCCAGGACCTCTGGCAGCCACCATCCCCCTCTCTCTCCCGTGAGCCTGGCTAGAACACTAGCGGGGGATCGATGCCGTGGGATGGCGTGGTTGTCTGTCTTTCTGAGGCTCATTGGTGCTGACCGCTTTTCCAGGCTGAATCGTACTCTGTCGCAGGAGCACCCTGTGACGCCCTGCGTTTTCTGTGCTCCTTTATCTCCGCATGCACTTTGGGCTCATTTTCATGTCTTGCCTGCTGTGCAGGGGACACTTTGAGATCTTTATTTCAAGTTTTTCAATGTGTACTCAAAAGTAGAAAAATATTATAGTAGTATTTTTTTGAATGTGCACTTAAAAGTAGGAAAACATTATAGTAGTTCCTCAAAAAATCACCAGTAGAACTACCATATGATTATAAGCTGGTTATTCTTTTATATATAGCAAGCTATAGTATTTTAAAGTATATGGTAAGAAGATAAAGGCCAATAACTTAAATTCATCACATAGATTTAGAAGAAACTTCAACTGCTATGTGTGTATTTTGGAGATGCGGATTTACACACACGTGTGCGCACGCGCACACACACCTATACCTCCAATTATTTTCCTCTCAAAAGACCCTTTCTTTGCTGTCACTGTCATAACCTTCTGACAATAACTACGTAATCAGCTTTTCCGCTCAGCCTAATCAGTCTTCGCTGCCATTTCCTATAGGCCAAGCGGCTTGCAGAGCACTCGGGGAAGGTCCAGCGATGGTGCAGTTTCAGTCCTCGGGGAGCTTTCGACATAACCCTGGAGTCACAGTCCCAAGTGGGGGTGATGAGCCTGCAAAGGTGCAGAGAGCATCGTGGGAACACACCCAAGGAGGCGTCTTCAGTTTCGATGGACCTTGCTCGGGCAGGGAAAGGTATAGGGCGCGGGAACTGAGGAGGGCCGCTCAGAGATCTGGGGGCACATGCGATCTCAGGAGGACTGAAATGCTGCCTGGGTCCCGGAATGAAAAACGCGCAGGGCCTACGAGCACGGCAGCGGGGAAGCGACAGCGTCGCGGCTTTACCTGCCTCGCCAAAGGGTCTGGGCCTCCGAGCTCACGGTGTGTGAGGGGAGGGGTGACTTCAGCAGACCCCTGCTTATGCCTGGACTCTGGAGAGAGAAGCGAACAGTGGTCGGCTGGAAAACGGCAGCTCGGCTCTGTTACTCACAGGTTACTGGGATAAGAGCAGGTAGCATGGATTGAACTTGCTAAGGGTCCACATACGTGAGACTGTCACAAAGACCCTGTGGGCGAGGACCTTTTATTCCTTTTATATACAGAACAATTACAGAACACACAACTGAAGCTGGGAGCGGTTAGGTCCTGAGCTAGCAAGAAGCACACTGGAGGACCTCCCAGATCACTTTTATCCCAGACGTACGCTCAAAAGTGAGGTGCTGTATTGCTGGCACCGCTGAGTTTTTTGAGAGGGATACAGAGGGAGAGAGCTGGAGATAAACTTTTGACACCCCTAGGACGGCTGGATCGAAAGGATGACAGAAAGCGAGGGAAGGCTTGGCTTTACTGCCTGCCCTGTGACCCTGCCGGCTCGAGGGCTCCTCTCTGCCTATTTTGTGGTTCAGTCTTCATCTTCAGATTCCCTGTGTGGGAACAATGCACTGTAATTTGAATAGCAGTTTAAGCAAATTCAGATTTAGGCAAGTGCAGCTACTAAAAACGAGTCACATGGCACTTTTCAAAGGGTAATGGCAGTGGTTTGGTGGATTTATTTTTGTCGCCTGCTATGCTGCTTGAGTGCTGACACTAATTGACATTGTCACACTCGGTCCACGGAGAACACCGAAGGCTGATTTTACACTGTGTGTGTCAAGATCCAAATAGTGCTTTGCCCTCTTCTATCCTGAATTGGCTCATGTCCATCAGTAGCATCACCTTGTTTGCTATTTAAAACATGTATTTCCTAGGGGCAGTGAGTTAGAAAAAGCGCGTCACTCCATTGGGGACAAGATGTCCTCTGGTACTAAGACCCCAACACGAGCTTCTGTTCCAGCACAACTGCAGAACGATAGAACCATGATTGCAACAAGTGCTCTGGACATCAGCTGTCATTGTAAAACTGCTTCCCTACAGGGAAGGGTGTGACAGGAAAAGGCCGGCATGTCACCTCCGGAGCTCTGTAGCTGCGAAACCTACGGAAGTCCTGACAGCGGACTTGATGAACACGCTAGTCGTGGAGCTTCACTGCCTTGCAAAGCAGTGTCTACAGGTTTCTCCGTTCCTGTCCCCTGTGGGGCATGGCAGGGGCAGCCGTCGGCTCAGATACAGACAGGCCTCAAATACTAGACGTAAGGAGCCCCCATGGCCTCTGCTTTGCTGCTCCTCTGTCAGCACTCGCACGTGGTGCCCGAGGCAGTCCCGAGGCCTAGGGGTAGGATAAAAAGGACAGTTGCTCGTGCCCCTCACAGGGTGACCGTCAGTGTCTGCTTACTGGGCTTACAGATGACTAAGCGTAACAATCAGAGAGCGATCACATAAAGTCAGAAAACACAGCTCCCTACCCCACCCATAAGTACAGTTTAGTCTTTATATCTAAGTTAAAAGTTAATTTTCATACAAATTTTAAAAATGAGTAGACTAAGGTGTAGTGACACATGCCTGTAACCCCAGCACTTGGGAGAGGCTGAGGCAGGAGAATCATAAGTTCCAGCACAGTGCAGACAACATAGTCACATAAAGAAACTCTGTCTCAAACTAAAAGTTTCTATAAGAGGGATTGGGATATAGCTCTGCCAAGGGTCGGAGTTCAATTCCCAGGACTGGAAAAAAAGAGTGAAGAGAAAGATAATATTTTATTGTATGCATTTGATGAAAAGATAAAATTAGGTTGTATGGCTTCTAAAATATTTTTTGATTTTTACATCTCTTGGGTTTTTACTTTGAATTGTTGCATAGCAATTTTGGAAGTTCTTAGCATTCTTATGCATAAAGTTGTCATTCCCTAAAACGAGAGAGAAATACATCATCCTAGCAAGCTCTAACATTTGCAAATGAAGAAAAAACTTCTTCACTTTCAAATTGCCTAAAGGACCATCTCTTGAAAACCTTTTATTTATTTGTGTTTTGTCATAAAATAAGACATGTACCCCACCTGGAAAAGGCTCTTTTTTACCTAGTCTTTTTTACTAGACTCTGTTTTGTGACAAGGGTGGCATCATATCACAGGTGGCCAACATAATGTGACAGTAGTGTCCACGTAGCTCTCAGAAGAGTCCTCTAGAACTGAGGCCGTGTAGGCAGGGGTGTTGGGCACTGGGGAGATGATTTTGTCAGGGAGACTCCAGGCACAGGACAGAATTACAGGCAGAAGGGGAAGTTTGTAAAAAGTCAGTGTCCCGCCTCACTAAAATTTTGTCTCTCACATGTGAGCATGCTGGTAGTGTCCGCAGACAATAGGAATGATGGAAACGGTTATTTTCTTGCTAGTTTTCCTAAAGTCAGTCACTTAATTCTCATCCAGAAGTCAAAATTCTCCAGCCTAAATAATAAATGCCTCCCTTGTAAATCATACTTTGGCCTAGACATCCAGGCAAAAGAAAATTCCCAGTGAAATAGAACATTCTCTTCCTATACTCAACATACGGAAAAGCAGCTATCACATGCTGTGGGAAATTCCCACAAGCGTGCCGCGCAAGGGACGTTCTTTTTTCCTGTCCTGAATCTGAGTGAGACATAGCTCGATACTCCTGACCCCCAACACCCTGTGGCTCTGCAGTGTCACCTGGACCCAGCACGGCTCTCACCCAAAGAGTTTGCCCAGGCTTCCACCCTCAGCTCTTTTGATGGATGTCATGTCTGCATTCACTGAGGGCATTGTTTACCAAGGCTCCACAGTGGGAGTGACCACTGACCTAGAAGAACAGAATTCACTCAATGGGACCAAGAAGCCACTGTAACTCTAAAAGTCGTCTATGACCCGGACACCACCATTATAAACCCTCCAGGGAATAAGTCTGCACCCTGTCCATTAATTGTCTTTCACTCAGGGCATGGGCACAGGTGTCCGCCTCTCTTCCCACGGGGTAGATGGACGGTGGAAAGGTAATACAATCCCTCTGTGGCTTTGTCAGCTGGGGACGGGGAGGGTTGGGAATGTGGTACAGACTTGCTGATGTATGGATCAGCTGATATGTGCTGAGCTATGGCTCTCTGCTCACAATGCTGTCCCACTGTGGATCCAAGAGCCGGATGGGGAGGTTCTAGGCCCGGGATTTGGAGATAACCATAATTTGCTATGTGTATTATATGTACCTGCACATATTTATGTGTATATGTTTTCTATGTATATTTAGTGGGAGGGCAAGAGAGTGTTATGTCTCATATCTAGATGTCCCCCCAAAGCCTCATGTACTCCTAGGTGGGAGTTTTGGGAGGTAATGGATCATGGGTGGATGATATTGAATCATGGGTATGCAACGCTGGATTAGTCCACTAATGGGTTTACAGCTGAATGCGATGTTGTAAGGTGAAGCCTGATACAAAGAGGTGGGTCACTGGGTGTGTGGTCTGGAAGGAGCAGACGCGTGGATGGACTCTTTCTCCCCAGCCATGCCCCTGGGCCGTGCCACCCTGCCCTAGAGCCAGCCAACTATGGACCGAAACCTCTACTAACTGTGAGCCAAATAAACCTCTTTTCCTTTAACTTCTGAGTGTTAGGTATTTTTTTTCCCAGCAATGAGAAAAAGGGGTAGGGAGAGAGTGGAGAGAGGAGAGGAGAGGGGAAGAGAGAAGAGGAGAGAAGAGGAGAGAAGAGGAGAGGAGAGGAGAGGAGAGGGGAAGAGAGAAGAGGAGAGAAGAGGAGAGAAGAGGAGAGAAGAGGAGAGGAGAGGAGAGGAGAGGAGAGATCTTATATTTCTAAACACTGCCATAGGTATTAAGATATAATAATTAGCAAAATAGAGTGCTCACCCTCTTTGAGGTTATATAGTCCTAAAAGAATATAGATGAAAAGGAATTTATTTAAGTAAAGACGCAATGTGATGTGGTATGATTAAGTCATAAAATGTGTAAGGAGAAAAAGTCAAACAAAGAGAATAAGAAGTTAATGGGACAAATGGCCAGAAAATACATGAGATGCTCCATATCCTTAGTCACTGGGGACGTGCAATTCAAAATCACAGCGAGATACCACTTCACACCCCAGGCTGGCTCTATAAAAAAAAAAACCCAGAAAATAAGTATTGGCACATGGATGTAAAGAAATTGAACACTCCTACATGGATGGTGGAAATGTAAAACAGTGCAGCTGCTCTGGAAGACAGTTTGGCAGCCCCTCGAAAGTTAAACATAGAATCACCATACGATGGAGCAATTCCACGCCTACAATTATGCCCTAAAGAATAGAAGCAATATGCTCAGTGAAAACTTGCACACCCGTGTTTATTGTAGCATTGGTCACAATAGGTAAAAGGTGGGAACAATCGAAATGCCCATCAGATGAATGGATGAGCAAAACAGGACACACACACGTGAGGAACCCCACGCAGCCGTAGGACATACGGGGTACTGACAGGTGCTACACCGCAGACCGCATTAAACACTCACTACGGAACATCGGCCAGATGCGAAAGGCCGCATGATTTATGATTCCGCACAACATGGGGACATCCAGAGAGAGAGAGAGCAGATTAGTGGTTTCCAGGAGCTGGGGATACAGCAATGAGGAGCAGCTGCTTAATGGGGATGGCTTCCATTTGGAGAGATGAAAACGCCCTAGGCCTAGATAGTAGTTATGGTTATGCAGCATTTGAATGTACTTAAACACCACTCAATTATCCACTTTAAATATGGTTAGGATGGTAAATGGGACGTTATGTGTGTTTCGCCACAGTGTTTAAAGAAAGCCAATGAGGGTGATCACAGAGGACCAGGGAGGCTGGCGGCGAGGTGAGATGTGGCCCTGAGCCAGGGGACAGGAGGCTCGCGTGAGGGAGACCAAGCCTGCAGGTGAGGAGGGGCTGGAAAGCCCATAGGCAGCTCTCCTAGGACAGGACTCCCGCTGCTCCCCATTTCTCACCAGGCTGCCTCCTGTCCCCAGCCCTGTAGCTCTCTCTCTGCCAGTGATCCTGGTTCTGTTTCCCAACATGGCAAGTGCTACAGTGTTGTCCCTTAAACTTCTAGAACTTTCCACTCGTCCCTCAATGCAGAACTGCTCCTTCTGGCCATTTCTATGACCCACGACCTTTCTGGCCCAGCCCAAGGGCCACTTCCGCTTGGCACATTTTCAGTAAACCCTGGCCTCAGACTAAAGGCTGGAGCACTGAGGGAGGCTATGTCTCTGGGTGCCACTGGGCAGTTACCTCCCTCTCAGCATGTCTTTTCATGTGTAAAACAAAGGCCGTTGAGATAACATGCAAAGACTGCAAAACACTCAGTGTGGTCCCTGGCATGTAATGAGCTCTGGTGACCGTGGTGTGCGGTCACTTCAGCCCTACTGACCATCAAAAACCTGGAAGTCAGCGTAGCACGCTGTCCTATCTGGCAATGCTGAGTAATGTTTTCACGTATATAGGCGGGAATTGAGGAACGTGACAGACATCAGGTTGGCACCGGTGTTTCCTGACGCAGTCCTCCCTCGGCCCTGGTGACTTCTGCTGCACAGCATAGCTTGAATAAATGTTGGACTAACAACTGGTTCATTGACTGACTGATTTGGTTCTAGCATTCAATAGGAATGAAGTTTTGTTCCGATGAAAACTTTAGGAATAGTTACAGTCACTCAGAGAAAAAGTTCCAACTAACCAGTGGATATCTGACTTAGTCTCACTGAGAGGCCAAGACAGATTTCAAAGTCAAGAATGTTTACAAACAGAAAAACTTAGGCAGCCCAAGGGAGACCCCAGGGGGCCTCCCCCTCTGCAAATGCACCCTTCTTTCCTGTCGGAAGATCATGGTTACTTTCACTGATATTCAAAGAAAATGTTACCACATTTTAAAATAGACCAGACAAATTTTAAATTCATCTGTCGCTGAAGAAAGGTGTGAGTTTAAAAACTATGAAGATAGATAGTAGTGGAAATTGCGGAATACAGACAGACAGACAGACAGAGTGGTGCACTCAACTGCTTAAAGAGAAGTAACAAAGGGAAAATAACATTTAGTTTTATTCAGTAAGAATAAGTGATGCCACACAGCCCTGGGAACCACTCCTGGGCCAGCCGGTCCTGTGTCCAGCCCAGAACCACTTCCCCAGACAGCAATAAAGCCCACTGGACCTTGGGTCCTCAGTTCTACCTAACCTAGACAGAATCAGCTGCCACATGGCTGTTCCCCAGGCTAACAGATTCAGCAGGCCCCAGCCCTTCTCCACAGAGAATGCCTCCTCCGCTTCCTCTGCCTACAGCTCTTTAGCCCTCTTTCAGAGAAAAAGACATGAGCCCTGCTCACCAGGAAAAGGCCAGAAAGCAGTTAATTCCTTCCAAAGTTCACTGACTCTATATTCTTATCCAGTTTTTTGACAGAACAATGAACAAAGAGAAGAAAACATTTACCTGAGGAGATCCCCGATTTCTTCCTGAGAGGCTAAAACACTGAATTTTCCAAATTGGATGCCTCTGTTGAGAGATTTTTATTTCCAAAATCAGCCTCCAAAAGCAGCTCTAAGTCTTGAGCTCTGAACAGAGGCTGTGTGTTATTTTAACCGAAAGGTTTCCCGTCGGGAGGGAGGAGAGATGGTAATAAGCTATGCTGGCAGCGGAAGCACCCATCCACCTCCAGGGATGGAGCTCTCAGATCTGATGCAAGAGTTCAGGGAGATCTGCAGAGCCCTCTGAACCGACTTTTCCTAAATTCGAGGTTAAATAACCATGGAAAATTCCACTGGAGTAAAATAAGACACCTAAGGTCTTTTCTTAAAAAAAAAAAAAAAAAAAGCCAGGCTGGTGTGCCATGCCAGGCCGGAATGAGAAGCTCAGAGCTGAACCGGGCTGCCTGGCCTTAAAGTCCTGGGCTTGGGACACGGGAAAGTTAAACCACTGACACCTTCGATCCTTGAAGAAGAGCCATGTAGCAAAAAATAACGAAGAAGCATGACCAAGTCAGAACTTTGATGTAAAAAACAAAGGAAAACAGAGGCATGAGAATGTATGGGAATTTGCAAGACAAGGAAATAGCTATTCTGGACAACACGACTGAGGAATACGTATGTGTGAGCGTGTGTGTGTGTGCATGTGTGTGCTTCTCATCTTCCAGAGCTCCAGCCTCAGCTTGGACCAGTTGGAGATCTTCCTCACTTTGGCAAATGTAAACGTTGCCTTTGGACTTGGAGGACAATGATTTATCATCCATAGAATCAACACCACAAAGTGGGGCTGCTGAAATAGCCAAGGACCCTTTACAGCCAGCCGCCTACGGATGCCAAAGGGGTTTAACTCCACTTTTGGAAACACTCAGCGGTGCTCCCAATAAGCAGGGTCATAATTCAATTTTATACAGAGTCTTTCATCTCGAAAGAGCTGGAGGTGCTTTTGCACCAAAATATAAATTATCATGCACACAGTCACCTCGAGATGAAGTACAGCTCCTGCCCGGCAGCTGCTGCCGAGGAGCAGCCAGCGCAGAGCCATGGTGAGACAACAAGATGCGCAGCCGGCCGACACTGGGAGGAGGAACATGTCCTGCCCTTCCTCCAGCGATGTCTTTCCGCAGCACAGGCAGGGGGACCTCTCCACCCCACACCCACATCCCACACTTTGCTTCCTGAGTCCCCTCTACCCTTCTCTGGTGGCCTTGTCTCCCCAGCCCTGCCCCTTCACATACAGACTTAAATTGTGCACTAGCCAGCAGCTGGCGAGCTAAGGGTAAATGGCGCCGTTTGCCTCTGGTCCTGCAGAGCACGGTTGGTGCTTGAGCCAGTTCACACCCACTGCCTGTTTTTGTTGATAAAGTTTTATTGACACCCAGCCATTCTACTGACAGTTGTCCCCAGATCCCTGCAGATACCCCAGTCCACAGGTGGCCCACATACCTTCTCCCATCTGCTTTAACCCTCTCTAGGTGACACGATACCCAGCGCAATGCAATGGCTGTGACTCGCTGTTGTGCTTGTTTAGGGAATGACATCGGAGAGAAGTGTGTGCTTGTCTAGTCCAGATGCAACTGGAAACACGTTTTCAATCACAGTCTGTGAACCTGCAGGTGCAGCCCTGCAGATGCCCAGGACCACTGCAAGTGCCCTCTCAGGGTCTCAGCTGCTCCAGTGAAAGGAGCCGGAGTTGTGTGCACAGCTGCCCAACCACTGCTTCCTGTCTGGTCCTTTAAGGGGACCATGTGTGGAGGGTTTGTTTTGTTCGTGGTGCAGGGATTGAGCCCAAGGCCTCCTCACCAAGCTGCAGCCCTGACCTTTTTTAAATTCATTTCGAGACAGAGTCTCACCAAGACCCAAAGTTGTGCAGACTCTTCTTCCAACTTGCAATCCCCCTGCCTCAGCCTGCTAGTGCACAAAATAATGAATCTGAGTCACCCAACTTGGTTAGTGCAGGGATTTAGATTTGTGTTGATGATTTTTTTTGGATGGGTGGAAGGAAGAAACAAGAGGTTCCGTCCGTGACCCCTAAAGATCATTCTATGGAAGAGACACCTGCTCAGAGCCCTAATCCCATGTGCAGCTCTCAAGTTTCCAGGTCCATCAGTCCTTCACCCGGTGTTCTTGGCACTGCCCTGTCACATTGGTGCATTTTTCCCCCCAACTTTGTCCCCAAGAATGCACCCAACTGGCCTCTCAGAGAGAAACCATAGATGCTTCCCAGGTCGCTCCTTCTCCTTCAGAGCCCTCTCCGGTCCTTCTGGTCCTGCCCCAGGCTGTCACCTCATTGTCTCCACTGCACTCCTGAAGTTCTTAACTATGCCCTGTTATCTATTTATAGCGCTTCTTTTCTTACCAGGCTCCAGGTTTCCTCAGAGAAAGAACCATGTCTCCTTCACCTTTGTGTCCCCAGAACCCCATCCAGTGACAGACAGGCAGAGAGATGCTCTATCAGCGGTGACTGCAGGAATAACCCAGGCCTATCCTACAAGAACGTGATCTTACAGGAGCAGTATGGAGGGCCGTCTGCTGTTCCCTGAAGAGTGGCTTCTTTTCATTTTACTTTATTAATGTATGTTTGCAATGCAGAATAAAGATGTTCATTTTGGAGAATGGCACAGGCCTACAGCACAGTATATCCTGGTCAGTCACTGGCCTCCTGGTTCCCTTCCTCATTTCCAAGATACCGATTTCTTATTTTTTCCATCTCTATTTTATTCATTGGTCTAATTTTATGTTGTTTCTCATAAGAGAGAAACCACGTGGTGTTTAACTTTCTTGTTGTCTTCTTTGGCTTTGCATGGTGGTCTGAAGTTCCTTCCATTTTCCTGCAAACCACCTGACTTTGTTCCTATTTCTGGCTGAACAGTATTCCACTGAATATATAACTTTCTTCATTCATTCATCTGTTGACAGATATCCAGGCTATTTTAAAAGCTTAAGGTTTTTTTTTTTGTCTTTCTGAGACAGGGTCTCTCTATGCAGTTCTGGCTGGCCTTGAGCTCACTTTGTAGCTCAGGATGGTCTTGAACTCACAACGATCCTCCTGCCTCAGCCTCCCGAGTGCTGGGATTATAGGCGTGAGCCACCATGCCCTGCTGAGTTTAGCTATAAAAACCAGAATTTTTTAATGTCCTTCGTCAAGAATAAGCCTGGCTTCATCCTTCAAACCCTTTCCCCTAGATAATGCTGATTGGATCCACTTGTCTGTTGTTGCTGGGTTTTGGTTTGGGGGATTTTTTTCCCACACACTGGGGACTGAACTCAGGGCTTTTACACTGAGCTGTGTCTCCAGGCCTTTAAAAATGGTTTTTATTCTGAGACAGGATCTCACTAAATGTTAGCAGGCTTGGCTTAAGCTTGTCTCAGTGGCCCAGACTGCTGAGATTACAGGAAGGCACCAAACACATTCTGGTGATAGTTATTTATTTAATTTTTAATTTTTGGAAAAATAATCTCTTTGCAGAAATATACACCAACCACAGTTAGAAAAAGAGAGTCTTCCTACAATGCAGCTGTTTGGGAACTTGGACAAGCATAGGGTTGGTGGGGAGGAGGCTGCTGATCTCTGAGTTTCCCTCTAACTCTAAAGTTGGGTGGTAACCCACGCCATCTGCCGTGATGCCTTCAAAAGATAATGCTGCTGCATGGCCGAGACACGCAGATTTCCCCATCAGCCCTCAGCTGACACAGGGCCATCTGTCAGTGGAACCATCACTCGACTGATTTTTATGAAGGTCACAGGCGAAGGTCACAACACCCAGAGCAGTGAGTACAGACACTGAGCAGTCACCACACATGTGGCCATTGGTGCGTGGCAAACACTTGTCCACTCATAAACTCCAACTCGGCCCCCTGAGCCTTTCGTTCCCCGCAGTAGAAGCCAGGACTCTCTTTTTCAACCTCTTCTGCAGTTTCAAGGAGCCAGATGCTCCCCCAACAGTTAGAGCCAGTGAAACCAGGAGTAGGCAGGACAGGGGTGGCTCCACTTCCTGGAAGATGGTTGACATGTGGCATGAGACATCAGCTTCTTGAGGCAGTTGTGGGAAAGGCTGCCATGGTGCCCATGCTGGGCCTGCAGAGTGAATCCAGGCCGGGGCTGCCTCTGCGGGCACTGCCTACCTCCCCGACCCACTGGGTCACATGCACCCTACATCTGGGAATGCAGTTCCCAAGCCTGACTCTGGGCTCCCCAAGACTCCGGGGCCTACCAAGACCCTTTAATAAATCATTTTTTGGCTCAAAATTATGAACAGAATGTTTTGTTTCAGATCTACAATGCCCCCCAGAAGCCCATGTGTTCGGACATGGGGCTTCCAGAAAATGCTCGGCTCCCAAGGTGTCTGAATGATCTAATTCCATCGGTGGAGCACTCGACTGGTGACTGGTGAGACCACCGTCGATGGCATTATTGGAGGGTGGATGAAACAGGTGCTGAGGCCCAGCTGGAAGGGAGCAGATCACGGGGATGTAGACTTGGGGATTTTATCTTCTTCTTGGCCTCTTCTTCTCTGGCTGTTTCTCTCTCTCTGCTCCCTGACCACCATGAGGTGAGCGGCTTTCCTCCTCAGCACTGTTCCACCATGATGCTCCTGTCTCACCACAGGCCTAGAAGTGATGGAGTAATCAGTGGACAATGACCTCTGAAGCTGGGAGCCAAAATAACATTTCTCCTCTGGTATTTTGCATTGGTGATGGGAAGCTGACTAGCACACAGGTCTGTTTGCCACTACGAACACAGATGTGGCTGATACGGATATTTATCCCTTGATGGTCCTGAGGAGGACTCGGGCAAGAGCTCTGCTGCGCAGCTGTTCCTCCCGCCTCCAAAGAGCACTTCAGACAGAGCCGATGTCCATCCTTCTCACTGCTTCGGGTTGTTTCCTGTAGGGCTGAATCACCTCCTCTGTACCCTCGGGGACAGGCCTCTGGGTGCTGCTTCTGCCAGGAGAGCCTGATCTGGCCTTTGACCTGGGATGCTGGTGACTTCCCACCCGACTTGGATGCTCGGCTCTCCCATTGCCTGTGTGAAATGTGCTCTGCTTTAGACACGTGGCGTGGTCCTCAGATCCTAGCTGGCCCTGTTTGGAAGGCTCTGGATTGAAGAAGCCCTGCGTGCTCTTCAGCTGCTGATGGACGGGGCTGTGCAACAGAGCCCGTGCTGTTAGATAGAATTCCCATTCTCGCTTTGGACAGACTAGCTCTGCAGCAAGGGCTACAATGGGACAAGTGTTAGCAAAGACTCTACGTAACTCTTCTGGCCTTTTTGGAGAACAAGAAGCAGTGTTCAAAGACATTTGTTGAGGGAAAAGTCATGATTAGAAACAGCAGCTAAATCCTTTCCTCGTGGACCAGAAGACCCCACGAGAGTAAAGCAAGAAAAAGCAAAGATTTATCAGACGGCTGATAAATACGCAGTGTGGAGGGAATTTGGAAATTGCGGCTCAGCTTTTAGGAAAAACAAATACGAATACTTTTTCCTCTTAACTCCTAATGAGTGAAGGAAGGCTATAAATGGAGGGTATTGACATTATTTATTAAATAAACCTAAGAAGCCAGCAGTCAGAAAATTATGATTTTCAATATGACGTTTTTACTGCATGGAATGGTTTACAACAAGTAGCAGAGATAATTATGAAGGGATCCAGTGAGTTAGGAAATATTTATAGCCACCTTAAATAAATAAAATGAGCAGAAGCAGATAATGGCTCCATTCTGATCACAGCTCTCTGAAAACCACGGGTGCCTTTGGATGAACTGAGAGGGGTGAGGCAAAGTGCCTGGGGGCCGGGGTGACGTGATCCTGGTGGGTCTTATGAGAACATTGCCCTTGTTTTTGTAAGATTGTTTGTGCGGTAATAAATAATATTTCCGCCCCTTCCCTTTATGCAGGGCTGGGTGGTGCTCAGTGAGACATGGAAGAGGCAGGGCCGGGCAGCCAACCAGCGAGCTCTGCAGACACTGACGGGCATGTGGAAGCCGTAACGTGCATTGAGAAAAAAATAAGGAAGTCTAGAAACCGGACAGTGTGGGATCCGAGTGCCTCTTAGAACCTTTGTAGCAGTAAGAGTGCAGAAGATTTTAAATTGGGGCCAAATACTGCATTGCACCTCCTGTCCCTATGCCTGGTGGACACCTTCGATCAATGGCGAAGCTCTTTTCTTGCCAAATGAACAGATGCAGAAAATGAGGCTCAGGAAAGTTCTATGAGCTGTTCAGTGTGTGCATCCACCCGCAGAGCAGAGCCTGGTCTGAACCCAGGGCCCCGTGTCCAGTGCTTTGGCTTCCCATCATGGTGGTGGTGGACACCCGTGTACCCAGCGCCCAGACAGGGCTTCCTCTTGCTCAACCTCACCACTGCCTCCCCCAGCTCCCCGCGAGCCTGCAGGCACCTCCCTCCAGGCAAAGGCCAGCTCTGAGGCAAGTAAGCGCTCCTTCTCTGCCCCGGGAGAGCTTCTGCCAGGTGCGGTGTGCACACCACTCACTCTGAGGCCTGCTCGCGGACAGTGTCCAGCTATCTCAGGAAAGATGGCACAAGGAAGAGGCTGTGTGCAAAGCTGAGGGGTGCAGGGTGAGGAGTGAGGTAATAAGACCAAATTTTAAGGCAGCTTTATTGTTAGACATACTGAAATCTGAATCCAGAGATCCTCTTATCACTGAGTTTCCCAGCTCTTTTTAAATTTTGAGACAAAGTCTCACTAAGTTTCCAGGTGGAACTTGAATGTGACCCTCCTGCCTCGGCCTCCCTCAGTGTTGGGATTATGACTATGTGCCGCCACGCCCTGAGAAAGACTAAAGTTTTTAGCCGTGTGTATAGGATTTCATGCAGTGTCTACTACATGAAAAGCCAGGTACCTCTGGGTGGTAAGAGGCCCACTCGTAGTAAAAGTAGGAATAGCAAGAATTAATAAATAGGGTGGGGTTAAAACCCAGACCCATGACAACCCATGAGAAAATTTCCTTCAAAAACTGGCACCAAGAGAAAGATTTTGTTTTTCTTCTCCCCTTCAAAATGTACTTATTTCCTAGCTTTAATTAACCCCTGGGACTCTTTCTAGTCCAATCTATATGTCTACTCAATTATTGTTTTTTTCCAGATTTTTTAAAAACTCTGCTCCATTCTTTACTACCTCCCTTCATATCTCACTTCCTGTGTTGGGTTTTGTTTGACATCAAATCGGTTTTGAAAGGATGTGGGAAACAAATTAGTAGACTGCAAAATAAATCAGGTAGCTACTTACATGTCTCGGCTTATTGAATCAAGATCGCCCTTGTCTTCCTGTTATAGTTTGCATCCATGAATTTACACTAATGTATATACCAAATACAAACAATATGTAGTAAGTACTATTAATTTACTTATCACTCATAAATGACACCACCCATAATACAAAGATTGAGCTTAGAGAGAGGACATAAGTTCCTGACTTCTTACTTATGTTATTCTCTGTAAAACAGACTTATGCTTCATTGGTAAAGTGCATGTGTGTGTGTGTGTGTGTGTGTGCATGAGTGTGTGCATGTGTGTGTGCATATGTGCATGTGTGTGTGTGTGTGCATATGTGCATGTGTGTGTGTGTGTTCTCTGAGTTAGCTCTGCACATATTTCCAGGCACAGTTCATATCTTACCATCATCCACTTATTTTTCTAATCACTGGGAAGCACGTATTAAGCCCCTGGTGTATACAAACCCTATGTTACATGAGCTCCCAAAGAGGATCCCTAACTGCTCCTGATGGTCTAACCTTCCTCCCAAGGCTAGCAGAGCTTACTAGCTGGGCTGTTCATTTCTTCCTTGGCATTTGCTTTCCAACCTTGTAAATTGCTTTTTGATGAATGGTTCTCTGTCTCACCCATCAAAGTACAGTCTTCTCTAGGGCAAGGATTTGGTTTTATTAATCTTTGAATCCCTAGAACCTATCCAGTACATTGCCTCAGACGTATTACTTTATTAATAAGGGATTTTATTGTTAGTGATATTGCATCATCCTATTAAATATAAAACAGATAGATATTATATAGAAAGTGACACCTGATGCTTTAAGAGGAAGAAACAGTTGTCATGTGAACTTGTAGTGTAGACATATTCAAGAATATCCAGGACACAAGATTGGTGGCTGATGGGACAGTCTAAGCCACAAATTAGTATGGTTGCAGACAACATTTTATTAAAGTGGGCCACAGGAGTCTTAAGATCAGATTGTGAAGCCCAGAGTGTGAATGAATAAATGAACAGACACAAAACTGACCTAAATATGCCCTTCCTGGAGAAGTATCAAGCATATAGCGATGGTCGTGACTGGGGTTGTGCCTACTGAGATGCCAAGCATGTCATGAATAAAACCATTGCTATTCACTAAGCCAACTAGAATTTGTCCTGTGTGTGTTGACCAAGGAAGAGCCTTCTTTCAAAGTAAGAAGATGGGAAATGATCGTTGCAAAGCAAAGCCTTGCGTATCGCAATACGAAGTGGACAAACCAGTCAGAGTAATGGTATTTAGTCTGGAAGCGGATAGGATGCAAGGTATAAACAGAAATACATAAACACCTCTGGAGAACAAAAAGCAATGTGTCGATGTATCCAGTACTATAGCAGCCAGACGTTTTCAAGGACCCTAGTAGCATAAGCTTGAAGAGTGCCTTTTAGGGAGGGAGGCTCTTTGCATCTTGGGATCAAGCCCAAGTCTCAGCATCTCCACCATCTGAGTATCAGGAATATGACCCAACACAAAGTCCTCTCAAGTTTTGAGGGTAAATTTCAACCTATACCTACTGTCACACTTACATCCTGTAATTGTTCATCGAAGACAGATTCTTGAGTTTTACCACCAGAGCTTTTACTTTGGTCGATCTCTTGTGAAACTTCCCAGGTGGTTCTGGAAATTGGCAGGCCGGGGTGGGGGGCTCTAGTGCCCCTTAATCTGCAATGTGCCGAGGGCTGGAAAAGAAGGGTAGCACCTGGATCAACCTCAGTGACGAATAACTGGGAGGACAGAACTGCACCAACGACAGGAAGGACACAGCCACAGTGCGAGAAGGGGCTCAGCGTGGGTTTCAGTGCTGCACACGGTGTCCTGAGACCAGGGAAGGCTCCGAGCACTCCTGCGAGGGACACATATGGGATTGCCGGAAATAAACTCGACCTACTGATAGTTAGAAAGTGGCTACATGATTCTCTCTTAAGAATACTACCCACAGACAGGCCCGGCAGAAAGCGGGACTCGACTCAATACTTTACCACCACAGTGAAGTTATGAGACACTATAATTATTGGTTTGCTTTCACAATGTGCTACTTTCCCCTCCATGTCTCTCCAAAGAGCTCATCAGAATGGCATCCAGGCTCTAAGCACATCAAGTTTCCCCTCCGTGAGGCTCTCAAATCTTCTCCAGCGTTCCAGGCCTCTGATAAAATGACACTCGGGTAAACAGTCTTGAGAACCACATTTGCATGTGGGCACAGGAGGGAAGAGCCACAAAACTGACCTAAATATGCCCTTCCTGGAGAAGTATCAAGCATATAGTGATGGTTGTGACTGGGGTTGTGCCTACTGAGATGCCAAGCCCCCATTTGGGGGCTGTGGCCTTCTGGGATTGTGGCAGAAAAGAACCTCCCCAGAGGGTGATCCCAGCACAGCCTCGGCCTGGTTACCCCGGGGATTGTTGGGGATAACCTGAGATATGTGCCTAACAGTGTCCTCGATGTGAATAGAGTCAAATGTCCTCTCTCAAGAAGGTGACTTTGCTCGTGACATTTAAGGGTGAGCCCAGTACAGATAGGAGTCTAAGGCCTTGGGGGCTGAGAAAGATCAGAGGCTTCGGAAACAGCACCGAGTGGGAGGCAGCCTTGGCGGGGAAGGGCCCGGCAGTGTCCCTTCGTGGAGGGGCGGCAAACGTTCACTAGTGTCTTTGGTTGTGACCTTGGGAACCATACGGTCCCAAGACTGAACAGGAATGGGATGGACAGTGGTTGTGACTTCACTGTCACTTGCCTGCGGAATAATAAAAAGTCCTGTTAGTGTTGCTCATCTGCGTTGCGGTTTTGGTTTTTAAGAGTGATACATGCAAGACTGGAACAACTCAAGCCAGTAATAGCAGTGAGCCCCACAGAAAACTTCAATAACACCAATTCCTTCTAAGAAGAGAAATGCCGGAAAGGGGGTTTAGTGGGGCATTTGAGAACAGGTGAGTTATTTTAAGAAGTAAAACACTTCTGTTTTAGCACAGTTTCAGAGAAATGTCTTTAATTTCCAGAAGTGAGGTGAATTTACTTCTGAGGAAATCTGACTGGCAGGATTGTTATATCTTAGGACACTGAGGACTTGATTGATTCTCCTTTGTTTGAGAGGAGAGTCAGGCTTTTATTGGGGATAAGGGCATTTTGGTAGGGAAAAGAGGGGTTGGGGTGTATGTTGCCCTGGAAACCCTCCTAATTCAGCCACTGCTCCCCCACAGGAGGAGGAAAGGCACACTCACAGCAGCGGCAGGAGAAGAGCAACCACCCTTACTATTTGGCTCTAGCCAGGCAATGTACTAGCTATAGGTAGGGAAACTGAGGCACCAAGGGTAAGACTTGTTCAAGTCAGTCGTGGGGGGGAAGCACTGATTTAGGTGTACACGGTGAGATTTTGAAGGTTTTATGCTACTTCACCACAAGAACCTGCACCCCAGTTTTCAATAAGCAACGCTTCTTTTTCTCTGACTCACCATGCTTCAGGGAGGCAAGAATGGGGAGTTGGAGTATTTTATCTCAACTCTATATTTTTTAGCTTTGTTAAGATGCAATTGATAAATATAAATTATATAAATTTATGGTCTACAATGTACAGTTTTGATATATGCACACATGGAATACTGATTTAAATCAATCTAAGTGAATCATCTTCACCTCACATATTTAATTTTGTTGTTGGTGAAAACAATTAAGATCTGCTTTCTCAGTAATTTTCAAGTGTAAAATATACCATTTTTCCTAGCGTTCTTGAACTCCTTCCTCCTGCTTCACTGAAAGTTTGTATCTCTGACCAACATCTTCCCAGCATTCACGCAGGGCCAGGAGGCCACTGCTCTGTCCTCTGCTTCTGTGAATTTCACTATTTTGAGTTTCACATATAAAGAAGAAAACGCAAATTTGGTTTTTTTGTGATGGGTTTACAGCACAAGGTAAATCTTCCAGGGTCACTCAAGTCAGAAACAGCTATGTTGTATTTTTTATAAATTTTCAAACTTGTTATTGAAGGAAGGGATTCTTTTAGGACTGGATTGTTCCCCAGGATCCTTTCCTGCTTCTCTCCAGGGAAGAGGCCGCAGGACACAGCCCTCGCAGGGAGTAAGAGCTGAGGCTGCTTCCTCGCCCCAGCTCAGATTCACTTCCTATTAATTTACCTCCAACTGGCTGTTCAAGGACTTGAGGCAGCTCAAGGCAAAAATCAATTCACAGCTTCAAGGAAACCAATACTCTCACGGCTGCAGCTCACCAAAGGACTGTGGGGTAGATCTACCCATCACCAGCCAAGTGCTGCTCAGAACTTGGCTCTCATCTGGTTCCAAGTACACACAAGTGGAGCAAGATAATAAAATACCTTTCTTCTGGTATTTGTCAAGCAGTGGCCTTAATCCATTAACAGAAAGCTCTTTTCAGTTTGGGGTCGGGGCAGAAAAGCAAGAAGAAATGAGGCAAAAGGACTCCGCTCCTAGCCATTAGAGAGAATTTTCCTCAACCAAAGACAAATGGAAAAATTAATGGTGGTTTTATGGGTTTCTGGAGAGTTCTGGAAAAGGGATCTGGGGAGTGAATGCCCAGGTTTTAGTGAAGGCCCTTCTTAACTGGGACCACAAGTTTCCAAGTACTTGTGATTGTTTATAATTCTAAGGGTTTCATTGCTTACTTGAGCCCTATTCAGAAGGAAGCTACTTAGACCCCAGGAACATGTGGTGTTCAGAGTTTGCATCTCTGCACTCTCTGATCTGCCTGAAGTGGATCCGTGTGACAATTCATCCTTGGCTCTTGCTCAGGAAAATGGATCAGAAAGACCAAGGCCTGTTGCTTCTTCTTCCTCCTCCTCCCATCTTGTGTCTGCTGAACAGGGTAGTATCAAACTTGTCCTGCTGGGATCCAAGACCTGTCTGAAGGACAAGATGAGCACCCACTGGTTCAGCATGAGGACCCCCTGAGAGCACAGCACAGAGAGAGAGGGAGCGCTGGGCTGCTAACAAGCGGACCAGCCAGCACCAGAAAAACTGACTCACCTGCCACATGATTAAACAGCTTTTGAGGGTTGCTAGAAGTCACGTTAGGCTCAGTTCCCAATGTCTCCACCCAGAGATGGCGCAGAGCCCACTGAGCATCGGTGCCATGTCAGAAGGAGAGTGGTGGCCAGACACATCTGCACAGGGAGAGATAGGGAATCCCTCTGTGTTCCATTCACCTCACACTGTCACCCAACAGGCCAGGCCTGGAGTTCCAGTGGATTAACAAAATGCCAGACAACAGAAGTCAGAAGAGTTTTAGGAAATCTCAGAAGAGAAACAGACAAGGTAGTAAACTAATCTCCCTTTACTTCACGGTGCCAGAAGTTCCTGAACTTGTGATCAACCCCTTAAAAGTTGTTGAAGTGGCACAATCACTGTTGAATACACACACTCACACACACACACACACACACACACACACACACACACACACACCATACATAGTTTTTCCAGGGGGGTTTTGTGGATATTTCAAAGCCCAGTTATGAGCACACAGACAAGAGTTGCAGGAGAGAATCCCCGCCAGAGGGCTGGACACTGTCCCAGTGACAGCAGAGGCTAGCCTGGCCTTTCTCCACCTGCAAACGTACACCTTAAAGTCTTGCTGTCCTAGAAAAAAATAAGAGGACTGTTGTTATGGAGACGGAATCAGTGTGAGCTGCGGCTCACGACTGATCAGCTGTCAAGCTCTTGCCAAGTGCTTCTCCCCTCTGAGCCTCTGAAGAATGGGGCTGGTACCAATCTCTACGCTGTGGGAAAAGAAATGAATTCAGTCCCCAAAAAAGAGAAGACATGCACATATTCATGGACGTTGTGCTCCGGGTAGGGCAGTAGGAGCAGGTCGAGCCTCAGGTCATGTCACCCTGCCATGACATCACACAGGCAGGGCCTGGGGTTAGCACATGCCAGCAGCAGCCTCCAGAGGACAGGGTTGCAGTGCTCACTGCCAGGACTGGTTCCTCCAGCTACCTCCATGCACCGTCTCCTGAGCAATGAGCAGGCGCTCTGATGAAAGGGGTGTGTGAGGGAACCTCAGATCCAGGGACAGTTTTACCAGACTGAAAAATGTCAGTTACACAACAAGACATACACACTAATATGGTAAAAAACCTTGAAAACCTCATTGCAGTTCACTTATAATTTGCCAGGAGAATAAATTAAAAGGGAAAGTGCACTATAATAAGACTCTTCTCAGCAAGCTGGGAACCGCAGGCCCCCAGGGTGTCTACACTGCCACAGTTCTACACTGCCACAGTTCTCCAGGGACCATCCCCCAACCTCGGGGACCAAAAAATTCCAGGAGAAGCTCTTAGCATTTTTTTTTTAGAGGCACAACTTCATTTTTAAATATTTTCTTGACAAGCATGTATCCAAATGAATCTCATTTCCCCTGTTCTCCCTTTTAGCAAAGGCAGTCACAGATCAGGACATTTGGAGAGCGAAGAGGAGGAATCGGTGAAGTGCAGAGGAAACATTCGGGAAACTGCAGGGCTGCAGTGCGCCCGGCGGAGGCAGCGTGTGCTCAGCACTCACACGGCCCCGGTTCCATCCTCAGCATCAGAGAGATAAAGAGGGCTTCACAGAGGGAGGAAGGCAAAATTCCCTTCCACTTGTAGACTTGGAATAGAAGGTGGGTTTGCTCACCAAGGGGTAGTTATGATGTTGAATTTATGGCTTTCCAGCTCAGATTCATCAGTGAGAGGCTGGGGGCTATGAAGCATACTCAAAACATAACTGTGAATGTTTATATTTTAAGAACATTATTGTAGTAAGAGGGCTGGGGATTTAGCTCAGCAGCATAAGCGCCTGCCTTGCAAGCACTGGGTCGTGAGTTTGATCCCCAGTACCAATAAAAAAAAATTATTGTAGTAAGAGACATATGGTCTTTAATCCTTCTCAAAACCGTCTCCCTCACTCCAAACACATTCACCCCATCATTCTTGGCACTTTCTGAAGCAGTTCTGGAAGTCCTCTTTCGTGAGTGTCTTTAGTTGTTCTGCCTTGACTGACTGCATGCCCTGAATCGATTCAAAATGTTTACCTTTTGTGGTCGTTTTGACTTTGGAGGAGAGCCAGGAGCCACATAACGCCAGAGCCAGTGAACAATGTGGTACACAAACACTGCAGTACTTACATTTGACAGAAACTGCAGTAAGTATTTTGGATTGATCCAGGGCATCCAGGGAGCCATGAGAAGACGCTATAAAAGAGGACTTTTCAGAGCTGCTTTGTAAAGTGGCCAGTGCGGTGAGGTAACTGTGCTCAGAGGGAATGGGAGTATTCTCAGGGATTAGGGACAATGAGTCTTTCATTGTAATTATTTTTTAATTCTTAAACATTCCCTGTATGTTTTGATCACATCTTGTATAATTATCTTATAAAACAACTTCAGAGTGGAACTTGGTTGATTATGATCATCAGTCCCTGCTGACATGAGCAATGTGACAAAGCCACGCTCTGTCTCGTGCCAAACTCTGGGCTTCTGAAGGAACCTCCAGCCGGAGCCTGTTTACACAGGTCCTTGTGGACAGGACACAGAGCTGTGAAGAAGCTGGGCAGTTCTTCCTCAGGGTGTACATTTGGGCCTGGAGTCTTCCTCTTAAATCTTTTATGTGAGCCCTGTTTTCTGCCCTTGAAAATTCCCGTATTCAATCCAGCAAGGGCAGGAGCCCAGAGGCAGGTGGCGGGGAGTGTGTCCACCCACAGACCTCTGTCCCAGTGCTAAGGATCCTGGCCAGTGCCTCTGCGTCCCGCAAGTTGCCCATTCACGCACTCCACTGAGTAGCCTAACTGCTGCTCTGCAGGTCTGCCCACTGCACAGTGTGCTCTAGACAAGTCGTTCAGGAAAGGCTTGTTGATCCCAGCCAGGCCTGAGCAGTTCTTCGGCGGACAGGAGGGAAGGGGCCAAGTTTCTGTGCAGAAACTGCTCTGGTGTGCACTGAACCTACGGGGCCTGGGGCAGTGACAGCAGGCGAGGCCTCACCCCAACGCCGTGCACACGGGGGGCTGCTGGAGGGGGTCAGTGGAGCAACCTGGAGGAGTCCCTGGATGCAGGGGAGAGGAAACGAGATGCCAGCTGGGAAGAGGTGGGCCGTGCACTTTGCAGCTCAGGAAATGGGCTTTGCTTTGAAGCTAGGAATGCAACTGGCATCTCTCCGCTTCAGGGCAAAGACTCCCTCTTCCCACATGCTGGCTCAGCTTGGAGGGCTCGGGGACCAGGGAGCCAGGGCACCTGAGGGAGCCAGCAGCACGGCTGTGTGAGGTGTGCTACCGTACACAGGCAGAGCCCGGGTGCTCTGCAGTCACGTCTGTTTTACACGGCCGGGATATCACCTGTGCACACACTCATGCACATATGCGAGCATACGTACATGCATCACATGCAGAGCACACACAGCACACAGCACATCTACATGTACATATATACACTCATATACCACATATGCAGATATGTGCATATACATATACACACATATACATATACACACACATATACCACATATACTGCACAGGTACTGCACATATACATAAACACACACATATACCACATACGCAGATATGTACATCTCCCTCACCCCATGCATGCATATACCCATCATCACTTGTACACTCTGCATGCATCCTACAACACAGCCCAAAGAGCGCACAAACACATTCCACATATGCTACTGTATCCGCATCACAATCATCATTCCTATACATGCCACTCATATATCGTGTGTACAAAGACATACCACAAACATGCAAACGCATAGATATCACACATGCAGACACATCATATACACCATACACATACATATTACACACACATTCCATGCACAAGCACCACTGACTCACACCCCGTACACCAGATGCATACAATACCATACACATCACCCATATTCCCATCACACACACATGCCAGACACACACCACACATATCACACACACATGCCACATATTCTATGCACACGGACACATACTTTGAACTGCAAACACACACCACACACTATACTGCAGACACACCACCCTCCACACACACAGCAGCACATGTATCTGCTCCCACAGTCTGAGGCTGACTGGAAGTGCAAGGCACTCAGGTGACAGGTGTTCTGCACCTCTCTGTGGCCTCCTGGGAGAGGGCCTTGTCACAGGATGGCTCCAGACCCTGAACCTCTGCCAGCCACGATCCTATGATGCTCCAGCATGAGGTGAAGAAGGAAACCGTGCTGAGCAGCAGAGACCCTGCTCCTAGACTCTCAGTCAGAACACGTGCTGTCACCTGGTCCTGCAGGGCAGCAGACATCTTGAATAGGGTTCCAAGGACTTGAGCATTCACAAGGATGACATGAATGATTAATCTTCATTACTCAAGGTCACCTTCTTCTGCAGGCTGGGCACTTCACTGGGTGCACTGCAGAGTTGACCCCAGTTCTCTTGCTGCACTGGGTGTGGAATTTCCATGCCCGTCTGACAGTGGTGACACAGAGGTAGGACGAGGTCAGGAACCCTCCCCAAACACAGCGCATGAAGCCAAAGCAGGACCAGAACCCACCTGTCCAGCTGTCCAGCCTGCACTCTCCAGCTCTGGACTCTACTTCCAAAATGCTGGGAGATTTCAGTTGCCCTTGAGAAAATGAACTATGACAAAATGATGAAATGTAACCATGGAGTCTAGAGGGTGAGATCAAGCAAACCAGTGCAGTGTGAAGTGTGTTGCTGGTGTCACAATTTTAAACTATGTTATTACTGAGTTGCAGAACAAAAAATGTTCCTAAATGCCTGGCACAGCTGGGCGTGGTGGCACATGCCTGTAATCTCAGCCCTGGCAAGGTTGAGGCAGGAGGGTTGCCTTGAGTTTGAGGCCAGCCTGGACTATATAACGAGACCCTGTCTCAAAGAACTTAAATAAATAAATAAATAAATAAATAAATAAATGCCGCTACTACTGACTTCAGAAATTTTATAAAACTGCAAATCACTTTTGTAGATATCTAAATCCAGCAATCCAAATCTGGAATAGAATTAGCTTCAGAATTTGTTCCTGCTCCAATCACTGCCGGTGGACAGCTCGCTGGCCCCTGGTACAGGCCCTTGACCCGAGAAACGTCTGTTGGCTGCAGGATTGGCTCGGTGGCTTTTAATTAGCTTTAAAAAAGTGGAGGAGCTGAGAACCAGCATTCTGGGAGGCTGAAGCAGAATGATCTCATGTTTCAGCCCAGCCTGGGAAACTGAGCAACTTAGCAAGACCCTGTCTCAAAATAAAAACATAAAAGGGCTGGGGATGTAATTCATTGTGAAAGTGTTGGTTCAGTCTCCAACAATGCAAAACAGAAACAACTCTGGAGGTGAAAATGCTGCCTGTGAAACTGCTTTGCCCTTCCCCGATAACGCTGTTTTCCCAGTGGTGCTCCAACGATGGGGCCATTCACCACCCACAGGAGCACGAAGAGTTTCAATGCGCTCGAAGTATCATTGTTTCCTATCTCTTGGGGGGCTCTGCCACCTCCACTCTCCTGTCGAGGCTGAGGATTGAGTGGCAGCAATGGCTTCATATGCTGCAGTCAGATGTCAAAGGCCTGGTCCACGAGCATGTCCAGCAGACATTGTGTTCCATGGGTTCTGTTCATGGTAACCACAGGAAATAAGAAGGCTGTGTCAGTCAGGAACAGAAGGACAAGGCAGAAACCTCCCTTTAAAACCAATTGGGTCAGCAAAGCACAAACCCCAAAGGAGGGGCCGCTGGGCCCTCAGTGTTCTGACACCTGCCTCCCTGGAAGTCATCTTCCTGTTACAGCTAATCTAGAACAGCCTGTGGTTTGAAGGTCCCCACCAAAACGCCCACTGATATTTACCCCCACTGCGAGGTGTGAGAGGTGAGCCAGGTGGGATTGCTAAGAGGTGATTGGATCCCCAGGGCTTTGCATTATGAAAAGATAAATCCATCCACAGACCAATGAATTCTTGAGGGAGAGTCTCTACTTCATGGAAAGCTCCCTCTGCCTAACTTATCTTTGCCACAACAAGAGGTCCTCTGCTATGTTGCAATCTGGCAAGAACGTCCTCAATCTTAAATTTCTCAGTCTTGAGAATCATGGGCCTCACAAATCTTTATTCTTTATAAATTGTTCACTGTGTGATATTTGGTTACAGTAAATGAAAACAGTCTAAGATGGACCAGTGATTATTTGAAGTCCTGGTACAAATGTGGAGATAAACCCCTTCCATTGACTCTCCATGACATCATTAAGATAGCACTGGATCCTCAAACTAAAGACAAAGAAATAAAGCAACTAATATTCAAGCAGATAGCATGGCATCAAAGTGCTGTCACCTCACCCTTCATGAGATGCCTGCTTCTTCATCCTGTCCTCTGCCTTTCTCAGAGACCAGATTCATCTTCGGTGCCTGGAAGGATCATCAGTCATGTTTGGACACCTCAAAACCCAAGCCTGGGGGCAGGTGAAGGAAAGAGATGCTGTCTCCTCTTCTGCGGGTTGCTAATTCATTCCTTTACTCAGGTGTTTATTGAGCGATGGATAGAGGTTTGGATGAGACTGAGAATGTAGTAATAGAAGCACATCATCTCCGTGCCCAGGAACCTGCACTTTGGTGCTCTGTGGGGTTCCTTGATAAGTCAGTGAAGGATCATGCTTCTATATCTATATCTGTATCATCTCTATCTACATATACGTGTGTCTATATACATAATTTTTCAGTGTTGGGGATGCTACACAAGGCCTCATATATGCTAGGCAACTGCTCTACCACTGAGCTGCCTCCTCAGCCCAATAATTTGGATGTTTCCACAAAAGTTTCTCTTCTACTTATTTCAGTTTTTGTCTCAAGGCTCAAATAGAGTTTAGAGCCAGGGATTTAGCTCAGCAGAACAAGCACCTGTCTGGCAAGCTCGAGGTCATGAGTTTAATCTCTGGTACCAAAAAACAAAAACAAAACCAAAAAAACCCTGAGGTTAATCTTCAGAAAGTACCCAGTGGCCACTTCTGATTCGGGGAGGCACTGCCACACGGCTTGAATTTCCTTAGATCCAGGTTCAGTGGTACAGTGGAGCCAACACGCTTTGTAAGAGTTCTTCACAAGTCTGCCTTGCGACCCTCCGTTGTGATGAATTAGGCCCTGTGGCCCTATCTGCACCGTGACCGTACGCTCTGGGTGTCTTGAGGCTCCAAAGGAATCCCTCTGGCCCTGGGAAGCTCCTATTGGATATGCACTACCTTAGGACATTACTGGGACATGGCGACTACCCAGAAAATTGGGGAAGTCTGATCAAGGCCAAGAACAAGGAAGCGCTGGTTGCCAACTCAAGTGGGAGGACAGAGAACAAGGCTGTGGGTCTCTCGGATATCTCAAGAATGGCCAGACTCAACCTAAGGGACATCAGCATGCTCCAAAGGGACACACAATGAAGAGGGTGCTTAGCCAGAGAGGAGAGGCCCAACTTCTTCCATTGGATCTGTCCTCACACTTGCTCTTCCCTAGAGAAGCCCCTCAAAGGCCTGTCTCTGCACACGTCCCCTTCTGATCTCAGCTCTATCACATGGGCACCACAGGTCTCAGGGGTGACAGAGTGCTGGACACTATCACATTCCATTTTTAACAAGTCTCTCCTGAGAGTTCCTGTAAGTTTATAGCAGAGCCAAATCCATATTTTTCTGTGCATTTTAGAGTACTGACTGCATTTCATTCTCTGACTGCCAGGAGGGTAACTCCCTTTTGGGTTACTAATTACTATTTTATTACACTTAAGAGACTTTGTAAATGCTTTGGTGATTTGTTTTGCCTGGCAATTAGATGTTGTGAATAAATTTTAAAGGTTTTAATATGATCTTGTGGTTTTCTTTAACAAGGACACTGAAGAATAAAAGATCAAAAAACCCAGCACAGTGATGTGCCTGTCATCTCAGCTACTCAAAAGTCTGAGGCAGGAGAATCACTTGAGTCCAGGAGTTAGGGTCAGCAACATAGTGGGACACCATCTCAACAAACAAATTGCAGAGGCTGGGGAGGTTTCTCAGGGGTGGAGCGCTTGCCGAGCATGCGATAGGCTGTGTATTTAATGCCAACCAGATAAAAATAGGGAATGCAGCTGCTGTCTTATTTCCCTAACAGAGTGGTCTCAAATTGTGGTCAACAAACTTCTGGGAGTTGCTGAGACTCTTTCAGGACTGTGGGTCCTAAACTATTTTCTTAATGATACTAGGACAGGTTCATGTACTCTCGCACCATGACATGCACACGGCAGCAATGGTGGGTACAACTGTGGTGTCTTAGCATAAACTACTGCAGTTGGTAATGGACTTCACTAGGAGTCCTCGTGGTTTTTTACCATTACACATTTAGAGAGGGTAACCCTTACTTGAAGATGTCCTAGACAAAGCAAATAATATTATGAGTTTTATTACAACTTGATGAGTATGAGAAGATCCATTCAAAGCATAGGAAAGACCAATAGACTGCAAAGTAGCAGATCATGAATAGTTCATTTAAATTATTTTGAACTCCTGTTATAGTTTGTGTCTAGATATCCCCCCAAAGCCTCATGTGGTTGTGGGACTGGGCTTCTAGAGTATGCGATTGACTCATGGTTCAATGCTGAGATTATGGGTGTGAGTGCTACACCCATGTGTGTGTGACCTATATACAATATAAGGGACAAAAAGAGTCTTCTCCCAGGCTCCTCCACTTTGTGCTCTTGTTGCTTTTTCTATCTTTCACCGCCATGCACTGTTGCTTCTCTGCCACATCACCCTGCTTCAGACACACCAGATTATGGGCTGAAACCTCCACAAACTGTGAGCTAAATAAACCTTTCCTGCCTTAATTTTGGGTGTCAGGCATTTTGTTCCAGCAATGAGAGAAAAGTAACTAACACAATTCCACATTGAACTAACCCTTAAGAAATTACAGTTTGTTGAAACTGGAACAAAGAAGGTATCTATAATTGTGTCAGTCAATGATCACTAGAGAAACAGATTTGATACATGTGAGTGTGTGTGTGCGTGTGTGCATGTGTGTGTGTGTAAAATGTAGGAAACTGCAAAATTTTGTAGAAAAGCATCACCTGAATAAGGCTATAGCAGCACGAGCTATTAATTTGTTTAATTACAATGCAATGTCACATTTCTATGAAATCCTCGAAAGGAGACAAAGGCAAGTGTCATGTGATAGGTTCCTTGTTAAAGTTGCATGAAAAGAAAAAAAATTTCACTGAGCCAACAGAGAGCAGTGATTACATTAGTGATAGTGAAAGTGAAACTCATTAATGATCCTCTTCTTCCTTGTCTGTCTCACACCAGCCACAAAGGCTTTCAAAGGTAGGTACAGATTAATTTATTTGTTCATATCTTGTATCTTCTATATTATTTTGTATTATATCATAATATTGTAATCATTTTTATATGAATATTTTTGAGTTGTGAAATGAATCACCTGACTTCCCATTATTTCTATGGGGAAATTTGCTTTGATATACAAGTGCTTTGGATTACAGGCATGTTTCTGAAACAAATTATGCTCACAAGAACAATATAAGATGGGCTTACAATAGTCACCTGCAGAGTCAGGTGTAAACAAGTACAAAAGGGTTATCAGTATGCTACAGATCTGAAGAATCCATCAAAAGTCTAAGACCTGGGGCACATTGTGGCATCCCATGTGAGTCCATATCAGGGAGTCAAAGAATCTGTTCTGGAAGCCAGGAGATGATATCCAAAGAGAAGGGGAAGACTGGAGCTCCTCCTGAGAAATGGAAGCAAACTGTCTTGGTTACTTTTCTCTCATTGCTGAGACAAAATACTTGATGCTCAAAATGAAAGAAGGAAAAGTTCAAAGCTCATAGTCTGTGGACGTTTCAGTCCATACTCAGCTGGCTCCAAGGCAGGGTAGCATGGCATCAGGGCAACACTTCAGAGCAACACTTCAAGACAGCAGCCAGCAAAAGCAGCCGGAGCAAAAGAGGGCATAGTAAGCCTCTTTTCTTCCTTTATGCTATAAACAGGCTACCACTCCCTAGGGTAGCAATCATAAAATCTCTGTGCCCTCCTCTTGCACAGGATGAGGATGTTTACAAAGTAAAGATCCTTTCCCCCACTGAACAGCTTAGTTAAACTGCTGAACTTCTCAAGTGGACACAATGTACCAACCATAACACAAACATTCCGGCTTCTTTCCCTTTTTATTCCATCCAGGCCACAAGCCTATTGGTTGGTGCCACCCACACCCAAAGTGGGGCTTCCCTCTTCAGTATGAACAGACGTTCATTCACACCCAGAACCATGCTAAGACAATCAGTTGGATGCTTCCTATTCAAGTTGACACAACAGTTAACCATAACAACAATTATTTGGAAAATGTCAAAATATTTTCTTTTCCGTTCACTGTACCAGATGTGAAAATGTAGCTGTTTTCTAATAAGCCAGCCATAAAAGAGGTTTGCAAACATGTAGAACAAGGTCACTTTTCTATTTTTTTTCAAAATGTAATTTCTCATTTAAAAATGCTAAGTAAAAAATGCTAAAAATGTTTAAAAGGTAACATATATTGTCATTATAGTTATTTTTTATGGGGAAGAGTTGCAATTGTCTGTTTCAAGAATGTGGCAAGAAAAATAATAAAGAGAGACAAGTATAGTATTCCATCAATGACTAGGAAGTCAGTGTCTCTAGATTAGACTTCTCCACTCCCAAAGCAGCCACTATTTATTAGCCGTATACAGATGGGGGGGCTAGCGAAGGATTACAATCCATCCGAAGACTTCGACTCCAGAGGGCACAGATGACCTCATGTTTAGAAGTATCTTGACCTGGAGTATAATCCTGTGATTTCTCAAGAAGACATAGATGACCCCATGCTTAGAAGAGTCAATGGGAAATCCCGGATGGGTGGTACCAACAATCCCAATCCTTCCTTTCATCCCACAGGGAAATATGCAAAGCCAGTTACTGTGAATCTGTGGTCCCCAACAATTTTTAAATAAATTATTACATATTTTTAAAAAGTCTCACTTTTACTTTCTAATATGCTGAATATTCATCAATATAACCTACATACACCAAAGCTCTTATATTCTGGGAGGCCGAAGCAGGAGGATGGCAAGTTTGAACCTAACCTTAACAACTTAGCAATTTAGAGAGACCCTGTCTCAAAAAAGAACATATTGGAATGGCTTAGAGTGTAGTTTGGCAGAAAGTCTTTGGGTCCAATTGATATTGAAAAAAAATCACTACTGAAAAAAGAATCTCTCTTTGGGCTGTAGAGAAGTCATGAACTTTTTGAGCTGAAATGTCTCATCTGACTGATGAGAGGCAGAAATCTTGGAACTGTTCATCACAAGAAGAAGCCACCTGACCTACTGAAAGCCAAAATGATACCCACATCCCCACAGGGGCAACCAGGAGCCTGCCAGCCAAGTCTGAAACAGGAATTTGGGACCAAATGGTGAATGTAGCCAGCACCTTGACATGATCAAGGTTGCTCTAAACCCTGAGGACTGTCCTACAGTATTCTGGGAACCACATTCTTAATTTTTACTTAATGCAAAGAACAGCTGGTTCTAGACCAGCTTTTAATTTGTTCAGTCTTCTGCAGAAAGCTTTTACCAACCTCTGCTAGGTGTGGAAATATTGTGTGAGATGTAGAGCATATCCTAGGAGTCAAAACAGATACTTGTCTTCCTTTCTTTTGAGATTTATACCACCAACAGACTTTAGTGCCCACAAAATCATAATTTTTCCAGTAAGGAACTAAGGGAATCAAGGGTGTCAGTAACAAGGAGATATCATGAGATACCACATTTTTGCCTCAGGTGTTACATTAGTTATGTATTAGTCAGCTTTCTGTTACTATGACAAATAACTGATCTAATCAACTTATAAGGAGGAAAGGTTTGCTTCGTTCACGGTTTCAGAGATTTCAGTTAGTGGTCACATGGCTTTCAGGCCTGTAGCAGCACAGCACATCATAGCAGAAATACATGATGGGGGATGCTGCTCACCCTATGGCAGCCAGGAACCAGAAAGAGAGAGAGTCAAAAAGAATCCAGGGTCTCAATAGAGCCCTTCTTTCCTTCCTTCCTTCCTTCCTTCCTTCCTTCCTTCCTTCCTTCCTTCCTTCCTTCCTTCCATTAAGGCTCACTTCCCAGTAGTGTCACAGGGTGGAGAATCCTTTACTATGCAGAGTTCAGGGGCCCATTGCAGGTACAAAGTACAGGAGTATTCAGAATCAACAGTTCTTAGAGTGTGGTTCCTGGACCGTGGCCTCAGCCCCACCTAGGAGTTTGTAGAAACACAAATTCTAAGGTCCCAGCCCAGCCCAGCTCAGCTCTATTGAACCAGAAACTCTGTTGAGGGGAAGAGGGGGCATCAGTCTGTGCTTTGATAAGCGTATGGGTATCACCGATGTGGCTCAGCTTTGAAGCTCACTATTGCAGATCAAAGGTGTTCAGCTCAGACTTTCCCATCTGCCATCTCTCTCCCAGTGGGATTCTTCAACCCCCAGCCACCTCTCCACTTCACACTGGCACAGAACCTCATTTCCATCTGGCACAAATCCCTTCCCAAAATGAAATGTGAGCAAATAAGACTTAAGCTATCAAGTTTCATTAAAAAAAAAAAAATCCCTAAATGCGGAGCTCAGAAGTATTGGCCAGAGCCCGACTTCCTTGGCCTCCTGTTTCATCTCTGATGTTTCCCATTAAATTCCACTTCCTTCATGGTTCCATTTCTTTTTGGAAACATTTACTTTTAATCTCTTTTTCACTTGTATATAACTATAGGAAACTGGTACAACTGGACAAGTGAAGGACTTTTGCCTTTGCCCTACTTTCCCTGCCTAATTTTAGACAAGTTACTAGACAGATGCTGTCACACTCATTTTTTGGGAGCTCCAAGGAAAAAGGAATCACATGCTGGGCTCCTGTGGCTGGCACCACACTGCCAGTACTTTCCGAGGGCTTCTGGGACTAATTCATCTTCCTAACCAGAACTGCTAAGCCTGGCCGGCTATGTACAAATATGTCCAGCCAGCCCAATTTATTTCCCTTTCTGGAAGAAATAATTCATATTTGGGATTCTTCTGTTGAGGACTCAGAAGTCTCACTCCTACTGGAAGCACGCATCTCTTCCAAAAGCCAAGTGGAAGCAGCAGTATTAACCCTCACCTCACACACACACGTATTGCGAGGGACCCAGGGGTAGTGCTTTTGGGGACCTTGGAGTCACCTGCAGATGTGGGCTGATGTGGGCAGGTTCAAGTCTTTCTTTTGCCACTTTGGGTCTATCTGTTTTCACAAACTATGTCGTATCATGTCCAGCATAATCTTAACAGTGAAAGCACAATTTTTAAATGTCAGAAACATGCACAGAGTCACCATCTTTTTTTTTAGGTTTCATGTCTGCTTGTCACCAAAATGCCTGCAAAAAAGAATATATTGATAGATGTAATTTTTACAGGGTATTCTGGGGCTGGAAAGACCAGGATATGTGCAGATCTGTAGAAGGAAATTCAGTTTTCAAATGTCAAAGCAATCTGGCTTTCTCCAGCTTGACGCCTCAGGGAGCAAAGTGTTGGTCCGCTGGACACAGGGACTTGAGTGTTTTTAATCTGCACCCACCTGCTGCACTTACATAGCAGCAGTGGGCTGCAAACAGGTCACAAACCAAATCACCAGTCACCAAATCCTGGGGAGGAAGAGTTGGTCAAGATCTCATCTGTTAGGCCTCTGCCTTTTGGCAGTGTCACCTTATGTCCATGAAACATCGCGCTCTTAAAGGTCTCTAGAGAAAGATCCCACTCCTTATCTCTTGCCTCTAGTGGCTCAGGGAGAATGAAGCAGTCTCACCATCCTTGGTGGGACAGGTTTTATGGACTGATTGCTTATGCCCCATTCATATGTTGAAAGCTGCTTACTTGGATAGAGACTGATAAAGTTGAAATTGAGTTTGTGTGAGGTATTCAAAGTGGGACCCAAATCCAAAATGCATTTGTACAAAGAGACATCAGCATGCTCTCACTGCCCACCTACACACACACACACACACACACACACACACACACACACACACAAAGGTATGTGAGCACACAGCAAGATGGCAGCCACCTACAAGCCAGAGAGCCCTCACTAAAAAACAGACCCTGCCAAAACCTGATGTTAGACTTCCCTGTCTCTAGAACTATGAAAAATACATTTATGTTCTTCAAGTCACCCAGTCTGTAGGACTTTGATTAAAAAGCTCTATAAGCCCAAGACAACTGCGTATCCCACAAAGTGCTGCTGGATAATCCAAGGCTCTTGGTAATAAGGAGCAAAACCTAATTCATTGATGCAATAAGGGCCATAAGGGGACATTACTTGGAGGTCTCAAAATTGGTAGAAAGTTGAAAGAACAGGTTTAAAGCAACAAGATCCTAAAGACTAGGAGGGAAGTGTCTTAAAATAAGGCAACAGCGCAGCATGATCAGCCATCCCTGTGACAAGGATGGCACAACTGTAATGACTCTAATTCCTGACACTCCAGTCCTCTGTGTCACACACACAGAATTCAAAGTCAAGAGCAAGCACCTAATTGAGCAAGCTCAGGTTACTGGGCTGCCCAGCCTACCTGAGGCCTGTCTCTCTCTTGGCCTCTAGAGTGAAGAAAGGCAGAGGAGCACAGGAATGACCCTCATCAGGAGGGTGCAGTTTCCAACAGGGAACTGAGTGGCTTTTAACAAGAAAAATAGATCTGCTGTGGCCTAGAAGGGTAAAAGAAACATTTCTCTCCCCAAGTGATGTAGGTGCTGAATATTGTGATTATAGTCAAATCATGGCACATGTGCAGTGGCATAAGAGCAAGGGCCTTGGGAGGAACTAGGTGTCACTCACGGAGCAGGCTGTGGTCCCACTCTGCCCATCTCCATGAACTCTGGTTGTCACGCTTCCTTACCCACACTTCTCAAGGCAGTGAACTGCTAGACTTCTCCCTTGAACATGAAATCCTCTCTGTGTCATGAACTCTGGTAGATGTTTCATACCTGGGTAGATTTCTCACCACCCCATCTCTGAGCTTGGCTTTTTTTTTTTAACAAGGCACAGTGATTTTCTAAGCTTGTATCAACCGAGACTGTGGTGCGGGTGGTGACTACAAGTGTCCGAGTTAGAGAGGTGAGGAGTGATGTGTGGCCACCAAACTGGTCCACCATAGCGGGAGGAAACGCTGAGTTGCTCCCCGCCCAGACTCTGCATCAGAGCAGAGGAGGACCCCGGGGCCCACGGAAGACAGCGCCTTCCACTTCTCATGAGCAAGTGACATGCATGTTTCATGATCTGAGACCCATTTCTGTAAGATGTACCATTTCTAGGAAAGAATGAAAGCTGCCAAACTGAGACAGTGTTTTCTTATCATGTAGAATTTTTATCTGATGTATATTGAAAGAGCTGCTTTAGCCTTTTTGAGGCATAGGTTATATAACGGATCACTGTGTGATCACAACTTCCTGGCATGCGTACTCTGAGTCTCCTGAGTCACTGCTTAGCTTAACTCCAGGGTCCTTGACAGCTATGCGACAGCTATGTGTACAGCGTTTTGCTATATGTACAGTCCTCTGTGCCAGGAAGAGGTTTAATGACTCCGCATTTCTTAAAAAAACCATCAAGGAGCTAAAAGCCATTGATTCTAAGCTTCTGAACTGGCTCTGACGTTATTTAGAATTTACCCTCTTTCATTTTTACATCGGGAATTGTTAAACCCATCTGAGCCACTGTTTTTCTCTCTCCTCCTGCCCACAAGACAATTCATCTCCAGGAGTTACGTGTGTTCCGTAACTGTCCCTGGGACTTCTCTCAGGGACTCCTCTAGGCTGCCACCGCGCATCCTATAGATTTGGATGCTGATCTTTTTATCTTATTTTGTTTTATTTTTTTGAGTCAGAGTCTCACTGTATAGTTTAGGTTGTCCCCAGACTTAGTGATCTTCCTGCCCCAGCCTCCCAAATGCTGGGGTTACAAACATGCATCATGACACCTGGCAGAATGCTGAGGTGTTTAAAGTGGAGGCCACGGCCGCTGAGTAACCCCTGAGACCTGGCTGATTGTGATTGTGATGAGTGACTGTAAGACGTATGAAAATTGCAGCGATAATAAACTTAGAGACATTGCAAGATGAGTAGAGGATTACAGCTGTTGCCTTATCACAGTTATCGTCACGCTGAACGCAGGCAGTAGGACTCCGTGGTGTACGTGGTGCCACTGTGCTGAGCTTGTTTTGAATCCACAGCAGTGAGCACTGGTGAACAGGGGCTGCGGGTGACACACGCATCATCTCCACCTTCAGCCGCACGCTTTTCTTTGTTGTGGAGTCAAACCCTTCACCCCATGTCTCCCCCAAGCTAGAGCTTCACCCTGAGGGAAGGAGGAGTGAGGCCGAGGGTGGAATAAGGGTGCCTCAGCCCGGTGGACGGGGCGCCCGTGAGTGTCAGTGCGTGCTGGGCTGGGAGAGGACCACATTCTTGGCTCTATGAGGTAAAGCTTAGGGTTAGGGTACCTGTGTCATCCAAAGACTTTTGTTAAAGGGTAGAATATAAGTTACTGAACCAAGACCAAGTCTAGACAGTTAGCGGGAGCTAAGAATGCCTGGGAGCCCAGGAAGTTAGAAAAATGAAGCCACAGGTAGCACTAATTACCTGAGCACAATGTGTCAGTGAGTCTAGATTAATGGCTTCATCTGTACCTCTGGTCAGAGCAGGGCACAGGCTGGCCAGATTGAAAGAAATGACCAGTAGATAAACTACACCAAAACCAGATGACGAGGTAGAGACTGATTGTGCTGGGCTCCATGTGAGGTTGACACGTCACCTGCCGTTCTTTGAGCATCTTGGTTACACACAGCATTCTTTCTCTGACATTTGGGAGGATTTGCTGACCGTGTTCGACGGTCACCCCAGAATCATCCTGACTAGTCCCAAGGGGACAGCTTTACTCCGCATGTAGATGCTTCTGTGGATGCATTTTCATTTAATGCTGTAGAACCCAAACAAAGATTATGATAACTTGAAACAAAAACGAGCCTCTCTTTAGAGCTCGGCCACCCCACCTCTGCCCACACAGCTCGGGCTTCCTGCTAACAGGAACCTCGAGGACCTGGAGGTCCTGGCCAGGTGCCAAAACAATTTGCTCATGATGGTGGCTTAATGACAAAGAGGAAATCTCTTATGGACTGCTGGGGCCACGAAACCTGTCCAAAGAACACAGCTTTGTGTTTCTGTAGCCGCAGGGAACAACTGGGCTAAGGATCCTTTTAGTTTCCGTTGTGAATGTTCCAATGATGACAAGCTCTTCAAGAAATCCTGGGTTCCACACACACACATATATATCCCTCCTGCGGGTGCCTTTCGGTCCTAATCAAGACCTACATCATCGGAGAGTTTATCCACAACGGAAAAGAAGAAAAACAAAACCCAGGTTGCAAACACCCTGCCCAAACTTCTGACACCACATCCCAGTGCTCCTCAGGAGAGCGGATACTTTGGAAACATTTAGGGCAAGCAGCAGCAGAGACGCACAGGAAGCTGGCATGTGTTTGAGGGATTGTTTTTTTCTCATAGCTTAGTTTAGTTCATTTTTAGTCTAATAAAAAAGTAAAGTTTCTTTCGTTTCGTTTCGTTTTGTCTTTTAATCTGGAAGCCAAACTTTTTCAGAATTCAAAGACAAAGGGCACAGTGTGCCAACACAACAGTTAAAGAAAAGTTATGGGAGGTCATTGTTCCAGACAGAATTCTGGCCTTAGGCTCTCCAAAATCAGGCCAAAGCAAAATGGAGCCACTCACGCAAAGACTAACATCACCAAATTAAACTCTAAGGGAGTGGGCAGGTCCCCAAATTAACCAATATTTTCCCTAAAAAATAAGAGATTCCAGTGTATGAGAGTGAGTCAGTGAAACAAGGAAATCTTCTCTACCTTAACTCCTCCCCAATCATAGGAATAACTGAAGTAACTTAGCCAACTTTCCATTACTGTGGGAAAATATCTGAGATAATAAACTAACAAAGAGGAAAAGTTTATTCTGGTTCATGGGTTCAGAGGCTTCAGTCCATAATCAGTTGGCCATGGAGTGGTTAGGATGGATGCTAACTTGATTGGCTTTGGGATCCCCCCCAGGGAGTGGTGGAAGGCACTTGTGGGTGTGTCTGGGTGGGTCACGGAGGTACAACCTCAGACACTGTGTCCCTCGCCCCTTCCCCTCTGGCACTAACCCCTGCTCTGTTTCCCAGCTGAGTACCTTTGCTCCACCCCATTCTTCTTCATCATGTTTCTGCCTTGGAGCAGACAGCTGAGGACCGAATACCCAGCAACTGCAAGGCAAATTACACCTCCCCTCCTTTAAGGTGGGTGAGGGAGCCTGCAGCGAGAGAGCTGTTGGGTTTCTCCGGCCCTGCTGGTGAGGCAGCGCATCACGGCAGAGAGCATGCAGTGGCTCCAACAGAAGTCATCAGGGCAGGAGAGAAAGGAAGAGGCCAGCCTCCTTCGAGCTGACCAGGTCCAGTGATGAAAAGACTCCCACTGGGCTCTGGCTCCGCCTCCCAGCACCTAACACTAGGGTCTGTGCTCAGATCACAGCACCAGTCAGTTAAGGTCACAGCACTGGTCCAGGTCACAGCACCAGTCAGTTAAGGTTTTTTCTTATGGGTCCCTCTCCTCGCTCCTCTCTTACAAACCCACTCTCCCGCTGTTGTGCGAGGGAGTTCTACTGTGCAGAGTGCTTATTCCACTGTGCCTCTACGCCTTGTTGTAGATAAAAGTTAACTCTATCTAGAATAAATGGGTTGTCATTTTATCTTTTGACAAAAATGAGTCTTTTCTAAACTCCCAAGGGAAAAAAAAACTGACTTTATAAGCAAAAATTATCAAAAGCTCATTTATTTTATCCCAGGCAAGAATAACCTGCATGATTTCATTAATGATTTCCTTGATTTTATTCCCTTTTTTGGATGAAAAGGTCACTTCCTTGAACATGTTATGCAACAGGAGACCATCTTAGCAGATTGGAATGAGGGACCCTCCCACTTCCCTTGAAGAAGTGAGCCTCCTGGTTATCAGGCACTGAATGGCTGAGGATGTGGGCAGTTGCCAAGCTCAAAATGGCCCAGCTCACAGCCAGTGAGAAAAAGGGGACCCCACCCCACAATCGCAAAACAAACAAACAAACAAACAATTGAATTCAATGTGAGCTTGGAAGGGCTCTAAAAAAATGTAGCCCTGGCTGGTGCCTTGGTGGAGTGTATTTCCTGTGAAGCATATTGTGCGAAGTTGATTTTGCTCATAAATATTCCCACATTGTTACTCCCACTGTGATGGCAATCTTGACTGTCAACTTGATTGGCTGGAGAGATGCCTAGGATATTAGTAAGTACATGTGTCTGGGTGTGGCCGGGTGGGTCATAGGTTCAACTTGTGGATAATATCTGATCTGAGCCCCTTCTCTGATCTCTCTCTTGCTCTCTCTCCTTCCTGACTGCCATCAGTTGAGCACCTTTCCTCGACCAGGCCCTTCCGCCATTACATTTCTGCCATGGAGCCAGCTGCTCATGGATGGGAGGCTGACCAACACACCCAACATGATGAGCCCTGCTGGGGACTGTCTGCTTGTCCATCTCTTACGGGCACTGGATGTGACCCTGCCTCTCTGCTCACTAAAGCACTTGATCAGCTTTTCTTATATCTAAAGGCCACTTCTCTTTCCTCTTTAGTGAAATGCCTTTTTATATCTTTTTCCCATTTTTCTCTTGGGTTATTAATGCTTCTAAAAATTGGTTCATATGCATGATTTTATAAATCCTAAATATGAAGCATTTTCTACTGTGTATAATAATACAAATTAAAAACATTTGCAAGTTAAAATCTGCAGTGCATGTTGTTTTCTAACATTTGTTTATATTTTTCTCATTGGGCAGAGACCTTTAATTGTCAATGTGTAGTCAGATTTGTTAACTTTTATGTATTTTGATTTGAGGGCTTTATAAGGCCTTCATTACCTCAAGTGTATAAAAAAATAGCCTCCTGTATTTTCTCAAAATATTGTTATAGCTTTGTTCCTGCGTTTTTACTTGTAGTCCATCTGGAATTGATTTGTGGGTCATCTGCTCCTCCACTCACCCCAGTCTGGGGTCCGGCTCACTGTTCGCTTGATGTTGCCTTGGCTCAGGTCCCGGGTGATTTGGGTGTTGCCGAATCAGAGAGACTGTCCTGTAGCTGTGCTCTGTTTGACTTCTCAGCACCACTGGCCAGCGTCGGGAGGACTTAAAAAGACAAAACAACAAAAATACATGTTATTCTCCGGGCCTGTGGGTCAGTGGAGTTTGCTGCTTTTCCCTCCGTCCCATCAGCTTCCTTGGCCTCCCTTACCGGATCATTTTCCTCTTCTTTTTCTCAGCCTTTTGGTACTTCTCAAGGCTTGGTGCTGGGCCATCTCCTTGGTCTCTCTCGGGGATCTGGGCTTTCTGTACTCTTGCCAGTGCTTCCTCAGTTACGTCTCTAGGGTGGTGTCTTCCTGAGCTGCGGTTTCCCGTGCTCCATCCCCACCTCTCACTCCTCTTTGGACGATCCGCAGTGTGCTCTGCCCTGAACCCTTGACTCGCTCACCGCTCGCTCACCGGCTCTGCTGCACCACCATCTGCTCCCGCTGTGCAGACCAGACACCCACGTGTCCTCCTCAGCCTCTCTTCCCACTACCCTGTGTTCAGCCCTCATGTCCTGCCAAATTTACCTATCAAACTCTTCTGATGGCTCTGCCACTGGTTATCTCGGCAACCACCTCCCACCCGGGGGGCTCTCACCCGTCCCTGCTTCTCCACACCCACCTCCCTTCTAGCCTGGCTTTCCATAGCAGGCGGCTCCTCTTAAAGGGAAGCACAGCCATCTCCTCTTTAAATCCTGGTGGCTTCCCATGGCATTTGTAACAACCTAGACTTCTTGGCAGAGTCCTACACTCAGCGTGGCCTGGACCCTGCCCTGCCCTCCCCTGAGGCCTCCCTCAGATCTTGCATTGAACTCAAATCTCCATTGCGCAAGGGTAGCATGCGCCTCCAGGGGGCATTTGATATCAACCTCCACCCACCCAGTGGCTTTCAGCAGCAGAAAATTACTCTCTCGCAGTCCTGGAGGCCAGAAATCATAACATAAGTATTTTATAGGTGAAAAACTGGGGTTTTAAAAGAGCCCTGTGGCTTAGACAACCATTCTTCCCTGGCTGCCTCCAAAAAACTAACCATTCATAGTAAATTTGAGGGAGAGGGTAACCAACAGCTCACTACCATGGAGACAAAAACTAGAGAAAATATTTGTCATATCAAGTCATTTGGCGAAGCCATAGGAATATGCCATATTCCTGCAGATCAGGCTACAGAAATAATTGCAATGTAAAGTCTGTGGGGCTTTTAATGTTCATATTTATACAAGAGAAGCATTTGAGACCTAGAAGCCTGGGAGGGGGTATGAATTGTCTTGGAGGAGGAGAGTATTCTGTGGCTTGTTTGAACGTGCATGGCAGTTTCTTCCTCTGAGCTTCCTAAGCTCCTGAGGTTTAAAGACCAAAGAGAACAAAGATAGACTCTGCCTGAGAAATAGGCTGGGGCTTGAGCTTCCTCAGGCCAAGGTCCCAGCATTGCATTTCAGTCCTCCTGCTTTGAGAGGTCCTGCTTTTCCTCTGCAAGGCTTGTAGGATCTGGACAGACACTTACTTTGGAGTTATCTCCTGTGGAGCAGATAAGTCAAGGATTATCTTATCTCAGTAAACACAAGGATCTTAGCAGGGCGGCCAACGGCTTCCCAGAAGAATTGGGAAGTGCAAGAGGGGAAGGAGACTATTCAGGGCCTCCCTGAGTAAACAGACAGAGACAAGCCTTCCAGAGAGGTATGGGGTCACCACCTCCCTCCTGATGCCATTGTTCCTGCAGTGACACAAAACAGGGACACTCTTCAGGGACAGCTGCCACTGGTCCTAGCAACAGAAGCGCTGGAAGTGGAGAGAGGGTCCACGGCCACACCTACCTGGACACCAGGTTCCAATGTTTCCAACATTTGCTGCCGTGCTTTCTCATTCTCATCCCACTGCCCTGCAAGGGAAAAGGTCCCCAACCAGCTGCTGCTGGCATTGCCAAGAGCCACGCAGAGGCTGCCATGCCAGTCCTCCGGATGTTTTCATAGCATCTGGAAGCCCACACATTCCCCTGCTTTTTAGACAGTCTCCAAACTTCCCACCCCTCCCACCGAAACTGGCCTATGGCTCAGCGATGGACACTTCACATACAGTTAATAAGTCCAGGGACTGAGGGAAATTTTCATCAAGCACAATTCAGTTTTTCTTCACAGGGCTTATCCAACACTCTGATGGGCAAATTCATATTTTAACTCTCTGTTCTCACTTTCTTTTTGTTTTAAATTAAGTTTTCATTCTAGAACTTTCTGAACAGGGAGTGCAAAGGTAACCTGGGTTCCCTATGCCCACACCCAGTTTCCCCATCGTTAGCCAGTAAGGGACCTGCACTGGGGCCGCATCAGGAACAAGGGTCTGTATGGCACCCATGTGTCTTTAGTTTTTGTTCAGGGATCTTACCCAGGGGACAGGGTCACACGGAATTGTGTCCCTTTGCTCCTGTTCACTGTAGTAGACTTATTTACTATATCAGACTTCGCTTTGGATGGTCTTGATAATTCTGAGGAGTATCTATCAATATTTTGGAAAATATCTTCCGTTTGGATTTGTCTAATGTTTTTCTCATAGGTAGACAGGGATTAAGGGCTTGAGGGAAAGACTACAGAAGTGTCCTTCTCACCTATCATCTCGAGAGCACACTCCCATAATCCCAACACTGTGGGAGGCTGAGGCAAGAGGATCACAAATTCCAGCCTGGGAACTCGGGAATAACTTGTCTCAAAAATAATAAATAAATAAATAAATAAGTCTGGAGACACAACTCAGTGTGAAAGACCTGCGTTCATTCTTCAGTACTGGGAGAAACAAAGAGCACATCCCATCAAAGTGATTTATTTTGGTGTTGACCTGGCTGACTGGTGAAGGTAGTGATCACCAGGTTTCTCCACTGTTAAGCTACTCTCCCTGATAGTTTCCTGGTGCCATAGAGAAGTAAAAGTACAAAAAAAACCCAGGTTTATTGAGGTGAGGACATGGGAAGGAACACACGGCCCATAGCGGCTGGGCTGTCTCCTTCCACCAGAATGGGGGGGGGGTTATGGGGCATATGTAACCTTTGACCGGGGGTGGAGCTTAGGGTGGGCATTGATGACAGTCGAGGAACTGATTGGAATTCTCTGTGCCTGCAAACAGGAAGGGGAGTTGCAATTAGGGCTGACGAGGAAGCAGGAAGTGGTAGCTGTTCCCTCTTCGGCCTTCCGCCACGCCACGTTAGGCCACCTCTGTAACTGCACGGTAATTTATACCAGGGCAAGAGCCTTTCACTCCCCACCGCGCTTTTCTCTTTGGAAGGAAGTCACTGTGTGCTGTGCAAACTTAAAGGCTGGGGAGCTTTGCTCCACCTTCCTTAGAACACCTGCCTGAGTTATTCAGAATTCTGCACAGGAGACTGGTCTATCCTCCCACTTACTCATTTGACCACAAATTTATATATGACTGATGACTGTTGCTCTACAACGTATATAAGTATGAACTAACATCAGTATGTTCTTCATTTTCTTAGTCACACGATTCCAACTCAACCACCAGGAGCCCCTCAGTCCCCTCTAGTGTCCCCTTGATTGTCCCCATGTTATGTGGGTGAGTTGTGATTTGGTTTTGAAGGCATTTTCTCTGTTTTTAATGCTCTCAATCATCTTGCATGCTCCTTGTGCCAACCCTAACCGAGCTGCTCTGGTCCCTCCTGTTAGCAAACAGTCTTCACGACAGTGGCGTCAGTGTTGGGTATGCTGGTGGTCGGTGGGGCGTTGTTCCTTCCAGAGTCCTTCCTCACACAGAAACAAAGAAACCCATGTCCACAGCCATCTGCAACCCCAGCTGGCTAAACCTCAGTTCGCGGTGGTGTTGCCAACCGATCCTGCCCCGCACAGATTATTCTAGCCTTCTTTTCTTGCTTCTCTGTAATCTGACAGTCTCATGGTGAGAAGCCGACTCCTGCCCTCCACCATTTACTTTCTTTATTGTTCAATTGCAGTGTATCTGTCTAGTGGTTTTAGAATTGTTAACCTAGCTTCCCAGGGGAGGAAACTTTACTGACTAACGTACAATACCTAAGAGAAATTCAATATGAAGGTTCAGTCTTTTTGTTGGAAAGTTTGATGGGCTTTGACACATGCATAATGCATCCACCATTACGGAATAGCGTATCCTTCTCAAAGTTTCCTAGGCTTCATCTCTTCCACCCCGCTCTGTATTTTTATAGTTTTGCTCATCTTCAAGTAAGCAGATATTTTAGATAAATACCAAATAATGGAATACAGGTAATAAAGAACTAATATGGTCCCTACTTGCATGGTTCAAATATACTTACAATAAAGAAAAGTTTTGCAACAGTATAGGATAAAACGTTCAATTTGTACCATAACTTATGCCTAACATTAGGTACCAAAACTGACAAGCTAAACTTCTTTGAGGTCATGATGCTCTTTTAGCTGGAAGACAACTAAATTCCAGAAATATCAGCTCTCTAGGAGGGGTCAGGGCCTGGCTATGCCAAGTAAACAATCAATACTGTATCAAGTGCAAAAAGCTACAGTATTGTGCCAAGGGGTTTTATTCAAACATGGATCCAACCTTCCACTGTGTCCAATGGTCCTTCAGCATGTACATAAACCCAGTGGCTTAAAAATTTAGCAAGGACCTTTTGCCATGCAACTGATTCTTACCTCATTTTTTTAAGACTAACTCATGTTTATTTTCAAATTCAAAGTTTTGCAACGAAAGCATTATTTACCCCACTTTGAGCCAAGATTGGAGGGAAACGCAGTGGATAATTTATTTACCTTCTACTTGTACTCAATTGCTATTTTTCATTGACTACAGTTTTATGGTCTCAAGAGCAAATCTCACGATGGTAAAACTTTTATGACTTACATTAATTCAGTGACTTCAGCTGTCATGTTTCTCAACTTCCTGTCAAGCCACAGAACTGTATTTTTTGGATATTTCTAAAGGAAATGTCCAAGAGGAAGCAGTGTGGGAGAAGTATCAGGCAAAATTTATAGCAAGACTTCCTGAGAAACCAAAGCAGGTGGATTCTGACACACATACACCCCACAGGTACACACCCACCTGTTCACACCCACACACACTCACAGCCTGTGTGTAAGAGGACTGAAGACGGATCCTCTGGGAAGGCAGCTGCAGTGCAAGAACAGCTTTTTCTACCTGGCTGACCATCCCCACATTTGAGTGCCCTCTTTTGGTGACAGCCTCTTTGCATATGGCAGCAAGGAGAGGATGGTAGAGGCTGGGAAGCCGAGGGACAAAGGGGAAGTGGAAAGGGAGAAAAGAAGTAGGGAGGCAAAAGTAAAAGCAAAAGAAGTAAAAAGGGGCGAGCAGGACAGAGAGAGAAGACCCCTGCTTACGTACCACTGTGTTCAGGTCAGGGGCTGTGGCTTCCATCCAAATCCCCCTCTGTCTTCACGCTACACGACAAGGCAACCACAGCGACACCACCAACAGCGAAAAGGAGACAGAGCTACGGGAAAGACTGGAGCAGTTAGAAATGTCTGACGCTAGGCACCGAATTACTTCCTCTCATGTGACTTCTGTTTACTTACCTATTTTTATTTGAACCCAATTAAAATTTCACCTTTAGCAAACTATCTGCAGGACATAGATTATAAATATCTAACTTTATAATGTGTTGTTAATCAACAATTCTAAATAATGCCCTGAGCCCTGGGCTCATTTTACCTTCTTGGGTCCTGCTCCATGGAAAAAATAAACTCCCCGTGTCCCCGGGACAGCTTGCTGAAGTAGCCCCCGGATCTGTGGAGTGGGGGGCGACGCTGGGTGTGACCGGGCCAGTGGGGGAGCAGCCAGCGTGGGATCCAGCTGATCTCCACACACAAACTCTCGTCTTCATCACAACTGGAAAGGTGTGCGCGTTCGTGTTGTCAAGTCCAGGAAAGCAGGTTCACGTGCCCAGTGCTGTGCACTGAGGACGCAGCACCCCGCGCAGAACACAGTGACGTAGCATAAATAAGAAGCAGGGACACCGTTCTTTCTGCCACGCCGCGGGCCTGGGAACTGAGGAGAAGAAAACGTAAGGCAAGAGACGGGCAGTGAAGAAGCAAATTCCGAACTTCCCTTTCCTTCCAGACTTAAATAGGGTCCCTGGGTCCTTTGGCAGTTCTTAGCACTGTCTTTAGAATCAAGTAAGGCATTTATTTACCATGGTGATCTAACATGAAAACACAACATTTGCATTTTGGTAGATGAAATCTTTAGAGAAGTTCACAAAGGAAAGTGAGAATGAATTATGGTTTAAAATAAAGCCAGGTGTGGTGCCCTTGGGAATTCCGGCCCTTGGGAAGCTGAGGCAGGAGGAGCACTGCGAGCCAGCCTGGGCTACACAGTGTGCTCAAGCCCAGCTTGCACTAACAGTGAGATTCTGTCTCAAAAAAAAAAAAAAAGAAAAAGAAAAAACATCTTTCTGGCTGGGCTGGGGATTTAGCTCAGCGGCATAAGCACCTGCCTTGCAAGCATGTGGTCATGAGTTTGAGCTCTGGTACCAATAAAAAAAAACCAAACAAACAAAGGAAAACATCTGTCCTTGTGGCCACTTTTTGGGCCATGGGAGCCAACTGGACACTGGACAGTGGACACACAATGGAAATAGAGCATCTGAGCTTATTTTGCATCTGAGCTGCATTTTCTCGAACACTTCTCCCAGATCCCCGCAGACTCTGCCCTCTCGGGGTCTCAGCTCAGTGTGCCCCACTAGGAAGCTTTGCTGAGCTTCCTGGTCTCTTACACCCCTTCCTTGCTTTACTTTTCTGATAGTGCACACAGTCACCTGAAAGGAGGCGGGCATTTGCTGACCGGTGGCTGGTTCACTTGCTTGTCTTTAGCTTCTGTGAGAATCGAAGCCCCACGAGCGTGGACTGCAATTATTTTCTGTTCACTACTGAATCTTCTGAGCTTTTAATGGTGCTGACCCATGTTTGTTGAATGAATGATTGTCTGAGTGAATAAATTCAGTTTCCTCCAGAGATCACTATAAACAGACATCTGAATACCTCTGGGTATGTCAAGGAGTGGAGTACCAGATTGCAGTGTGTTAGATACACAGCTTCTAGGACAGTCACCTGAGCCCACGTTTGCCCTCCTTAGGCAGATTAAGACTGTAAGGGGCGGCCTGGAAGGTAAGAACTGCTCATGGCAAAACCCTCAGAGCTGCAGAGGGCTCAGCTCTTCCCAACCCCCACGGCAGGCCTCAAGCCCCAGCTCTGAAATGAAGGCCTGTGAAAATCGGACGGGCATAACCGGAGTCAGCATCTGGGAGATAAGCACGAGCCCGTCCGCTCACACACAGCCAGGATTAACCAGGGCAGGGCCACCTGAACACCAGCCCAAACAGGTCCCCTCACCCCGCCAGCCTTACCCGGCCAGGGACCTCCCTCATCACTCGACCCAAGGCTGCCTCAAATGAAAAGGGCTAACACCATGTCTCAAGCGTTCAGCTCAGGGGTTTACATTCCTCGCATATTACCCCGTTTTATAGGAGGGGAATTCAGGCCCAGTGACACCAGGTTATTTTGCTTGTGGTCACCCAGCTAATAATGAAATGTTGGTGTCATCTCAAAGCATCTGACACCAAAACCTGGATTTAAAAATAAATTATTTTAAGCTTAGTTTTAACTAGATGTTAAATTCAAAAACTACATATAGACACACTATAAAAAGTTCCTCCTACACAAAGCCGCCCAGTTTCCCTTGCCAAAGGCAGGCAACCTGATAAGCTTCCTCAGGGTCTTTGCAGTGACTGATGCACGTACAAGTCCAGAGAGGTGTGTAGGCACATGGGTGACCACGTATCTGTGTGTGTTCTGGTAAACTTTTTACTATGGAAAATGCTGAACAAATACAAAAGTGGACAGAATCTTGCAAGGAAATCCCCAAATTCCCATTGCCTACTCAGGATCAATCCAAGAATAATTATATCCCATCTATATTCCATCCCAGACTTCATTTTTCATTTATAAATATTGCCAAATGCATATAAAAACAAAGATTCTTGAGACATGACCAAAATTAAATAATCACTCCTGAAAATTAAGAAAGTCTTTAATATCATCAAATATCCACTTAGTATATGGGTTACTCAGCATTTTTTTTTTTGCTCTGACAAAATATCTGGTGAAAAAAAGCTTAAAGGAGGAGGAAAGATTTATTTTGGCTTACAGTTTCAGAGGTCTTAGTTCATGGTCTACTGGTTCTGTTTTGGGGGCAGGACATCATGGCAAAAGGATGTGGTAGACCACAAGGGCTTATTTCATGATGGAGAGAAAAAGAGAGAAAGAGAGAGAGAGAGACAGAGAGACAGAGAGAGAGAAGCCAGGGCCATAACGTAGCCCAAGGACCTATTCCCTGGATACGGAGCATGTCTCCTAAATTTTCATCGCCTCTCAATAACCCGCCAAATTACGAACTCAACACAACCTGTTGATGAGATCAGAGCCCTCATAATCCAACCCGCAGACCCCAGCCACCTCCGAACGTTGCCGGAGTAGATGCCAAGCCTTCAACATAGGAGCCTTTGAGACAGAGTAAGCAAACTCTTATTCACCTCATTTTTACAGTTTGTTTACTTGAATCAGGATGTAAGAAAGATCTACCATTATAATTGTTGGTAGGTCTTTAAGTCCATTTTAACCCATTGGTTCTCTTCTTTTTTAACCCTTGCAATTTATTTGCTGAAGAAATGACTTTGTCCTATAGAATTTCCAATGGTTCAGATTTTAAAAAACATAAAGTCCCTTGTACACGAACAGTATGATAAAACCCTTAGACTTCGCTCTTTTTCATAACAAAATTCATCAATCCATTCAACATGTATTTACTGAAGGCCTACACCATTCTGCACACTGGGAATTACTAGCAAACAAACAAACAAACAAACAAAAAAACAGAGAAGATTCCTTGATGGAATTTAGATATTAGTGCCTGTTCCCAAGCTTTGGTATTACAAAAGCATGCATTTTGCCTAGAAGAATGAATTCTGTAGGGCACATTTCTGGCCGTAAGTTGTAATTCAGTGAATCACACATTTCCAATTTGGATAGATATGAAGTCTTTCAGTTTGTTAGGATTTGGATCAAACATATCCCCTCCAAGGGTCACGTGTTCATAGGTAAAACTTTTGGCAGGGAATTGGCTCATGAGTGTGGCAACCTATGAGTGGATCAATGCCTTGATTAATTGATAGCTGAAGGACTATTAGAAGGGGGAGCTCGGGAGGAGGAACTAGGCCTTTGAAGAGTAAATCTTCTCTTTCTTTCTACTTCCTGGTTTCCATGCGGTGAGCAGCTTCCCTCCACCGGGCCCTTCTGCCATGATGTTTCAGGTGACGTGGGCTGAAACCTGGGAGCCGGGAGCCGAAACAAATCTTTTCTGCTTTAAATGGTGCATGTCAAGGATTTTGTCCCAGCTATGGGAAGGTGGCTACACACAGCTCAATTAAATTGTATCCACTTCCGTCCCTCCACCCAAAACGTGGGCAAGGGCCTGGCTTCCCCACACACCCACCGAGGGTGTGGGGAGGTTTGACATAGTCCTACTTGGTAGGTAAAAAATATTATTGGCGTAGTTTTCATTTTCATGTATTTGATGAGAGATATTAGGTATTATTTTTCATATTTTTTAAATACATTTCTGTTTTCCTTTCTGCCCACTTGCCATTCCCCATTTTTCTGTGAGTCTTTGGTCTTTGGCTTCTGTACTAGACTAGAAGGAATTAGAAAGCTATACACTAACTAGATAATAAGTCATTTGTCTACCATTTCCCTTTTTGCCTTATGTATAGTGATGGTGATTCTTTTTCCTTTTTCCTTTTTTTTTTTTTTTAAGACAGGGTCTCACTATGAAGTGCAGGCTGGCCTTAAGTTCACTTATTCACTTACGCCCAGGTCGGCCTCGAATTTACCTCCGGCCTCAGCCTCCTGAGGGCTGGGATTGTACATATGCACCACAATTCCCAGCAGGTGATTCTTATCATTTGGATATTATTAATTTTTTTGAAAATATAATCAGATTTATTAATCTTTGTTCATATTGCGTCTGGGTTTAGAGTTAGAGTTAGATGAAGTTTAGATTTTTAGTTACCAGGTTGTTCACTGTCCAAGGTTGTCTTAATTAACCCACAGCAACAAGCACAGTCTTGGCAGTCTAACATCACAAAGCTGATTGGTTCCTCACGCTTGGGACTGGTGCTGACGGACTCCTCAGCCTCCAAGGCCCACCTCGACGTGGAACTCTACAGCAGCGGTGTTCAAAAGGACTCATGGCACATAGCACTGGAAGGCTCTGCTGGCGTTTCGTTGGCCACAGCAAGTCCCGGAGCCACAGATGGGACCTTGTAATCCCAGATTCGTCCAGAAGCAGAAGGGGCATGTGTGGGTGCTACAGGCTCTGTACTCCTGGCTCCCACCAAAGTAAAGCCCTGCTTTCTGTGCACCCCGTTTCTGTGACTCTCTGACACATTGGTGAGCAAAGTACTGCAGTAGAGCACTGCACATGAGCAGCTCCCTTGGATCGGGCCATGTGGCCGCTTGAGAACAAATGGGGCAGAGGTTAGAGAGTGGCCGTGCTGACTCAGACGTGAGCCTGTGACCCCCACTGTCCCAGGCTTTGGCGTAAGAACAGTTTCTCAGCCTTCTTCCTTCAGGAGCCAAGAGGACACTTAACCGAAAGCTACTTTAGTTCCCTTTGGGTGTGACGTCTGGAACAAACACTTCACTTAGTGTTGCTAAAACAGAAATAAATCGTCTGTAGCCTGCAGACCCAGAGAAAGGTGCTGTTTGTTCCGACAGTGGATTGTTTTGTTGTTGTTTTTACAGTTTGCAAAGCCAATGGATCTTGAAACTTTCAACATGAACAATGAAGAAATTAAAATAAATCCTTACGGAGCATAAAAGATGGGCATACTGTCTTCGGCACGAATCATGACCTAATCGTTGCTTCTAAAACCGTAACCCTAATCAGTTGACACCCAGTCAGCAGGTAGAAGACTCGGGACTCCAGAACCTGCCTTGGGGTTCCAACAGAGGCTATCCGGAGAGGAGAGGTGTGCTCAGTTTTTCTGCTTACTGGGACATAATCGCCTTGAGTTGCTTCAGGCAGTGGGGTTGCTTCTGAGGAATAGGAGAAACAGGGGTCTCCTGGGGACCAACTTGCACCCAGCTGCAGTGGAAACGAAGCTGTGTGTCACCGACCCCACGCACCCACTCAACTGCAGGAGAGGAATCCTAGGTGACAGAACACAGAGGAAGAGGGGGTTACTGACGGTGTCTTCAGAGGGGTATGGGGCTCCCTCTCCTCTGCTGAGATGGAATGCTAGCAATGCTTGGTGTGTGGTGTAAGGGAGATAAGGGGGCAACTGGTTGTCTTTGAGGGAACCAGACGATATGCTCGCTGAAGAAATAGGGACTAGAAAGACAGAGATATTAAATGATTAATTCTGGCCTTCGTAAATTAGAGTATGAAAAAGACAAATCCCTGTTTTGGGTTAGACACTGTAAGGGAAATTTAAATGAGCCAGACTGAATTAGAATAAGTGCACAGCTGCAATCCTAGCACTCTGGGGGCTGCCCCAGGAGGATCACGAGTTCGGGCCCCGCCTGGCCAGTTTACTGACTCAGCAAGGCCCTTTCACACGAGGGAAAACAACAGGGGCTGTGGATGTCCTCAGTGTGAAGATCTGAGGGTCAAACACTGGTGCGCGAATAAATTTAACGGAAGCAATCACGGGGCGTCCTCCCGCTCCTGCGGCAGTACTGGAGATCGAACTCACGACCCTACACTGAGTTGTCTTTTTATTTATTTATTTATTTATTTATTTATTTATTGAGACAGGGCTGTATTCTGTTTTCCAAACATTTGCTGTTTCTACCTACTCCCAGAGGGCCCCTCCCCACAGCCAGACCTCTGGGAGGAGGAGAGCTAACCACTCGGCTCACAGCTCACCAAGGGACCTTTTCTGTCGGATAGAATTCACTGTCATTTCATGGTTCTGACACTGCTTTATTCCTTCTGTCACAAGACCAAGTCAGAGGCTGATCCTTCGGCCTGGATCACAGAGTAAGTAAAGAATAGAGAGGAAAGCCTCCTCACTGCCAGTGTGTACCAGAAAGAAGTGAAAGGGTTCAATGTTGGAAAGCACTAGGATTTGGGGGGCCTTTTATTATTGCAATGGTTTTGCCTAAATTGATACCTGCAGATAATGGGACCAGAGATGTAGCGCTGATCTATCAAAAATCCCAAAGTGGATCTGTAGTGTGTTACCTACAAGAAAAACGGACCCTATGAACTTGAGACTTTCTTCAAGATGCAGGAGAACAAAACCCTGGAGACATGAGTTTGTTTCTGTTGCTCCCCTGTGACCAGAGACTACAAAAATATAAGCTCTAAAAAGGATTTCCACTTCAAAAGCAGAAGCGAAAGGGAAGTACGGAAGGGCAGAAACTCCAAAGATGGAAAAGTCAGAATTGGGAGTAAGAACTGGGTAGAAGCTGACAGAGAAATGATTCATCTCTACATCCCTGTTCATGCTACTCTGCATGGCCCCTCTTCTTTGCCTCTCCAGAGAGGTCAGAACACGAGGTTGTGTGTGGAACAGGCACAGCGTGTGCCACCGTGATTGTCACAGAGCTCCTGGGCCTTTCTTGCCACCCGGCTCCCAGAACTCGGTCATCAGAGGCTTCTTCTTCAGCCAGGAGACTGGAAGTTCACTGGAGAATCTAAGAGGAAAGATCTTAGGGTACCAACCAGAGGGAGCCCCAATAAAAGGTTTGCCCACATCGCAGACAGTGTAAAAATTAAAGGTCTCAGTCATGAACACAGAGCTTCCTTCCCGGCCTCCTGGTTTCCTACAGTTCTGACACCGTCCAGCTCAGGACTGCCAGAGCCAAGAAGACTGGAAGATTGACTTGGAGAAAGTAAAGACCACTGTACACATGCAAATTAAAAGTCTTTCCAACATATAAAAACCTATGGTATATATTACTAACACTTTATATGTTATATATACAATTAATATCCTCACAGACATAAGAGAAACTTTTTCATTCATAATTTTTTTTTTTTTGAGACATGGTCTTGCTTTGTAGTTCAGGTTGGTCTTGAACTCACTAGGTAGCCCAGACTAGCCTTGAACTCACAGGGGTCGTCCTGCCTCAGCCTCCCAAGTGCTGGAATTACAGGCTTATACCATGATGCCTGGCCATCATTCATAATATAAGAATGGGTTTTTTTTAATCACTGAGACACTAAGAGATCAAAAAAAGAGACACTGGCAATCTAAATATTATTACAAAAGCCTGACATGGTGGTGTACACACATAATCCCAGTACTCTTGGGATTGAGGCTGAGGCAGGAGGGTAGCTAGTATGAACCCAGCCCAGGCAGTTCAGCAATTTAGGGAGACTTGTCTCAGAATTCAGAAATTTATTAAGAAGGTTCAGGTAAGCAGTTCAGTGTGAAAAATGCAGGCTCCATTCTCAGCGCATTACAATTATAGAAACAAGAAGTTGGTTCAGTTTGAAGAAATCTTTCAGAGTGGTCAGAAACATAGAAAGATGACTAAGAGAAGAATAAGGACTGGGGTAGGTGGCCCAGCATTGCTATTTGTTAGGAGTCCCAGAAAGTCATTAGAGAAAACAAAGTAAGGAAATTAACAAGGAATGATTCGTGGAAATTATCAGACCCAAAGAGCTCGAGGGACCAGACTGAGGGGTCCACTGAGGCCCATACCAAAGCAGATCATGAGAAAGTTCAGAAGTTCAAGTCCTGACAATCATGAAGAGATTACTCCAGTTCCCAGGGAGTGAAAAGTATCAAAATTTAGGACTTTGAACGTCTTCAGAGAGACAGAAAAAGCAAGAGATACTCTAAAAAAAAAAAAAAGATATCTCATCTATTATTCCATATCCATCAAGAATATCAATAAAGTATGAAGGTAAAATGAAACATTTAAGTGTGCAAATATCAACAAAAAACCCCGTTACATTCTATGTATCCTTTCTCAGGAAGCTACTAGAGGAAGAACTCCATCAACATGAGAGCGTAAACCAAGGGAAAAGAGGCGTGGAATGCACAGGAAACCCCACAGAGACAGGCAAAGGACATCCTCGGGAGCCATAGGAGGCTCAGAGAGACCAGGCAGAGGACAGAGTCCAGGTGGCCAAGCGGGCACCAGCAATGATCCCACTGCTGTCTTTCAAATCCTGGTCAGAGTGCCCAGCAAACTGCACAGTTGTCCGTGTTCTGATCAGCTTTCTCCCTTCTCTTCTGTTGCAGTTTGTGTCTAGATGTCCCCGCAAAGCCTCATGTGGTTTCTTCAGAGGCAGCTGACTCTGGAGTGTGTGACTGATCCGTAATGCAGTACTGGGATTATGAGTGAGTGATTGCTGGATCAATCCACTGATAGGATTTGCAGGCTGGAGATTTAGCTCAGGGGCACAGGTGCCTGTCTGGAAGTGTGAGGTCGTCAGTTCGATCCTTGGCATCAAAAAAAAAAAAAAAAATATATATATATATATATATATATATATATATATATATATATGATAGAGGATGATTGGGTTGGCACTGCCCTAATTTTGGTAGGCTGGACACAATCTAAGGAACAGAAAGAGGCCTGCCTGTCTCTCCCTCATTGTCCCTTTGCCATGTGCCACCCTGACTTAGACTGAAACCTCTACAAAATGAGTTAAATAAACTATTTCCCCTTTAACTTTGGGTGTTGGGTATTTCGTCTCAGCAATGAGAGAAAAGTAACTAAGACATCCTCTGTGACTCGTGCTTGGGTCATCTGAGGGGTCTGATTTCACCCCACAGGAAAGCTCTTCTCCGACTTCCCAAAAGCTGGAGGCCAGACCTGGGAAGGTCAGAGCAGCTGATTCACCTGACTACATCCCTGTCCCATGACCTGACACTTGACCCACTTTTCCATTCTCAACCTTAGCCTCCATCCTGACCTTTCTAGAAGTGCTGTTTTCTACACATCCAAGGACTCCAAACCTAGGGGTTCTACAGACCTATTTTTTCCTGGAACCTACTGGCAGTTTACTTCTGCATTACAATTGGATTTGTGTTTTGTGCTCAGGCAAGACCAAAGACTGTATGCAGTGTGGATACAGACATGATACAGGCATGGATTGGGAAACTGTGGAGAAAAGCTAAAGCATCTCTAATGCAAAAAGGGATTTCTTGGGGCTAAAGGAAAGAAGCAACCTCAGGAGCACAGGAGGCTTCTGAGTTACCTATGTGATCCTCTCCAACAACGAGAGAAGAATGCACCAGGATTCTTTTACTCCTTGTTCTCCTCTTCCTCTGCCACCTCCCTTCTTTTCTCCTCCTTCTCCTTCCTCTTCCGCATTTCTTCCTGTTCTGTTTCCTTGTCTTTATCTTCTAGGTTATGTACATTGTTAATTGACGTGTAAAAACGGCAGGGAACCGTGTGATGCTCCGCTACATGCTACATGTGTTACGTTCAGATCAGGGTAAACACATCTATTTCCTCAAACATTTGTCATTTCTCCATGGAGAAAACAATTCAAAATCTGTCCTACCCAAGCATAGGTGCGAATGGAAGGAAAGGCAAGGAAGGAAAAAGGAAGGAGGGCAGCAATTTAGAAGGTTCCAAGAGAGGAAAGCTTTTGAAATTCTGGTTGATCCCACACAGTGGGAATGAATCAATGTGCATAAAAATCACAAATAAAATGTGAGAATGAAGGACAAAAACACACATCATAGGAACTCACTCTGTCACATTCAAGAAGCTTTGTTTCCTATGCACATATTATACAGATATGAAAGTGCAAAGATGAAATTCAAGATGGATTGAGGGGTGTGGCTCAGTGGCAGAGATCTTGGGTTGCATGCATGAGGGCATGAGGTCCTGGGCTCCATCCCCAGCAGAGAGAGGGAGAGAGAGAAAGGGAGAGAGACAGAGAGAGAGAGAGAGAGAGAGAGAGAGAGAGAGAGGAGAAAAACTCAGAGAGTGACTCTTGAGAGTAGAGAATAAACTCAAAGAACCTTCAGCTGTGTGTTTGTGATTTATTTCTGAAACTGGGTGTGGCCCGTGTGTTTATTTATGCTACTTATACTAACTTCTTGATTCTCAGTTATTCTTCACTGAATTAACTGAAATCGCCAGCCAAATCACCAGGAATACATTAATGACTCAATATAAATAAGATTATAACAACAATAGGCAACAGAAAAGATTATCTCCGACCATTCTAACCTCCTATTTTTTTAAACCACATTTCAGGACTGAGGAAGTATTTCTGTTAAAAATTGGGTCTTTCCCATACTCATAAGCAAAATAAATCAAGCTCACATGTATAAATACCGCATAGTCTCCCTAGTATAAGAAAAAGTAAGAGTACATAAGATTCTATGGTAACAATGGATTCCCATTATATTGCTTTGAAGTCTTGTAATGTTTTCTTTCATTGGTTGGAATGGTTTTATTCTGTTTTATTTGACCTTATTATGTGTGATGGTATGAACAGCTACTTTGAAAAAAACAAGACACTATGTCATCTATTGCTGATTCAATATCATCTGGCTTTGAAGTCCTACCATGCTTTTGTTCTTCTGTTACCATTGGCTCTATCATGTAGTGTCTTACTGGATTTTAATATGTGTAATAATATAAACAAATTTTTTTATGGAAAATGAGATATTATAGTAGCCATTGTTCATTTTCTGTTATTTGGTTCAGAATGTCTTGTAATAGGTTCATTCTGTTGAACACTTTTATTCTATTTTATTATGTGTGATATTATTGTTTGTGAAGCTAAGCTCAACTATTTCAAAGAAAGAGACATTATGGTAGCTACTGTTAATATCCAATTGTCTTGTTGTGAAGTGCTGTGTTGCTTGTATTGTTCTGTTCTGATCTACGTTGTTCTGTCCTCTTTTGTTTTATTCTCTGTAAAATAAAATTTTTTATAAAATTGGGTCTTGATGGATTCCCTTAGAACACTGGGGAAATAACAATGTCCTAGAATCTGCAATTCAGTCATCAACTGTTTGAAGTTAGGAAGGATTGTACCAGTTGCATAGTCCACGCCCCACATTTTTATAGGTGAAATGGTCGTGGGAGAGGACATCAGAGGTCATCAGACAAAGTTGGTTCTGGGTCCAATCTGCTGCAAGCCCGCGATTGCCCCACAGTCTGCTGGCCTCTGGCCTGGTGGTTTGTCCAGCACAGCCACTTTGGTCAGGAAACCAGCAGTGATTTTCCAAGATGTTCAGTTCCTTGACCAAAAGGCAGGCTTGAGTTTGAAGACCAAATCAGGGACCCTTTTGCCCAGCCAGCCCTGAGAGCAGGATTTCCCAGATGGCGCAAATGACACAGCAGCATATGAGGACAGATTGCGATGCAGCTTTTCCCTCAAGGGAGACTGCAGGGTCACTCTTTCCCGGGAAGGGCTGAGAAAGCGGGGTGGACTGAGCACAGAGCCTTCAGCAGCAACGGGACGTAGAGCAATTGGAGCGCTGTCTAGGAGTGAGACAGTGCCGGTTCTGTCCTCCCTTGGCCACTTAATACACCACACAGACTAGTTCTTACCTTCTCTGGTCATCAGAAAAATGGAGATAATAACAGTATCCATCTCATAAGATGTGGAATTGCATGTTTTAAATTTTGCATAAGCACCTATGTAGCATCTGCCTATAGCAAGGGCTCACAGTGACAGTTATTTTGATTGTCCTTTTAGAAGAGAGAAGTCACACGCTTGTACAGTCTAAGAAGGAGACTGTTCTGGATAAGAGAACAGGAATGCCATTGTCACTGGACTTTAGCCTCATGCCTATGTTACAAGTCTAAGGCCAGCCCAGCTTGGGGAAACAAGGAGATCTTCCAGCCCAGCTTTGTGGAGACCAATGGGAAGGTGAAAGACACTGCCGAGACCCTTCAAGCGGCTTGGGACACACTGCATAGGTGCGTACAGTAGTCCTCCGTCTGCCACACCAGTCAGGGAGCCAGACCAGGATCCCCCCTATTCAGCCCCATGCCTGGGGTATCCTCACCCTGTGTCAAACCCTGTGGGGATTGGGGAGGTTCATAGAGCTAATGGCATAAACAAGTAACGTTTTAAAAAATCAAGTTAGAATGACAGGCAAGAATTCAAGGAGGCCTTCTGCAATTTTGAGGCCACACCTGCTCCCTGAAACACAGTTTTCCTCAGTGTCTGGATATTCATTCAACAACAGACCCTGCAAGGGTGGAGTTGCCACTGTCTGCTTGGATTTCCTGAGGGAGGGGCTCAAATGCGATTAGGGACTCCGTGCTACAGGACAGGCTGTGCTCTGCTGTGGAAATCAGCCTAGGCGGTCTGAAAGGCGGACACTGGGGATGCTTGAGTTGATCTAGCCCTGTGGCCGGGGGAGCGTGGGGGACCCCCCGTTCACTTAGCCTTTTGGAGACTTCCACGCTGTGTTAGCAACCTCACTCATCTATTTCCCTAAGCTCCCCAGCAGCTGAATTTCCCGCTCCACCTAGGAGCAGCGTGAGAACACGATTGTTTCTCCTATCTGTGGAGTTGCTGTACTGCACAGGCCAGGCCTGATTCCTCCCTCCCTGCCTCTGTCGCCAGGCTCCACCCACTTCCCCTGCCAGGCTGCGCTTCTGCCCTTCCTGAGTTCTGTCCCAGGCCCTGCTGAGGCCCTGGAGATCACTGCCAGGACACATCTGCCCTGCCCTGCCGCCGGGGTGGCGGAGCTCTCTCTCCTCTCTGTTAGATCTCACCAGCCTGGATGCAGCTTACTGGACACAGTCTGGTCCAGGCACATGCAGCTCCCCTCCCAGAGGGACTTGACCACAGCCTGTAGGCTGCTGGACTACAGCAAACTGACCGATAGCTCAACAATGGGCTAAGGTCACATCCTCATCACTCAAGTCACCTCTGCCCTCCCCTGGCCTGTGACAATGAGTCAAAGTTGACATGTGGATTCTCGTTCCTTAGATGAGGTTTAGTTTTGTGTGACACAACTTAATCCCTCTTGGAAAACGGAAAAATGTCTGAGGAAGACACACCCGGATCAGGAGTGGAGTCCAACCTCCTGCTGACATCTGTGAAACTCCTGGACAGTACCAGTGGCTTCATGGTGTACAGTGTCCACTCGGCCCCACTCTCCAAGGGCGGGAGGAGGGTCCCCAACCCAGGAAGCAACTTGCTGAGGTTTTCGGACAGGACTGAGGACCTGTGTGGTCATTCACTGCCTTGGGGGGTGACGTAGTTACTTTCTCTTTGCTGGGACGAAATACCCAAAACTACATAAGGGAATGAAGGATTTTGGCTCATGATTTTCGAGGACTCGGGCCATCGTTGGTCAGCTGGCTCCCCGACAGGAAGGGCTTGGGGAAAGGTCTGGAGGCGGAAAGCCGCTGTGTCATGGTGGAGAGGAAGCGGAGAGAAAAGGGGGACCCGCAGGGAGATAGAGCCTCGCAGACTCTGCCTCCTGACTGCACATTCGGCTCTAAACTCTATGGATTAATCCACTGGAGAGCATAACACCCCCGTGACGCAGTCCCCTCCGAAAGCCCCCACTCTGAACACACAAGGCTCTCGGGGCACATTCCAGATCTAAACCACCACAGGAAGCTGGGTGTTTGCCACATCTGCCCAGCATGACTGCCGGGGTAGTGGCTTTAGTTGGGCAATATTCATCCATGAGTCTGCACATAAGAAGAGCCCAGTTGTGCATTCTGGAGGTTTGGCTCGGAGGGACCCGCCAGCAGCCCCATGGAACCTCTGGACCATGCGGGACGGTGCTGGCCTCGGCCCTGGTTGGGACTTCTTGCTTGTCACACCAGGCTGGTGGGTGACTGTTGTTTGTCAGGCAGCCTGGGAAGCAGCGAGTCTTGTCTTTGCCTTTTTTGGAGTCAGAGAAGTGGATTTTATGGTCTTGGGAAAGATACAGAGGAGAATATGCTTTTCATTACAGTTTCAGAGGTGGATGAGCAGAAGGGTCAGGCCCGGGGCTCTGAAGTGGAGACTTTAGCATCAATTTCCTCTGCAGGGGTGGCTGCTTCTCATATGCTACTTTCCCAAGAATCTGACACTGTGAGGCTCCAGACATGGGAATGAGACCTGGAGAGTCCTGATTCCTTCTCTTCCATTGCCTTTTTCTTCCCTTCTCTTTTAATCTCACACACACACACTTCAGGTCCATCGCTTCTGCTTTCTCTCACCCAGGTGTCTTGCTTCCTGCCTGCATCTTCAGCCCTAGAACTCCTGTACCCAGGCCAGTGCTGCCCGGAGGCAGACAGACGTGAGGCGCCCCCGCCTGAGTCTCTTGAGCATCGAGGGACACTCCTGCCATCTGCTTTCAATGAAGTGCGGATTTCGGTACATATTATGGAAACAGAAACAGAAAAACCAACGGGTCCCTCCTGCAAAAACAATCATTATCCATTGAAATGAGCTCTCAGGAACTTCCGGGTATACAGCCCATCACTATTAATGAAGAAGAATTCAGACAGGAATTCTGGCAGGGCTGGACCTCAGAGAGGGAAGGAGTGGAATGTTTTGAGTCACGCGGCAGTTAGGAAGACAGTCCCTTCCCAGAGCGAACAGAACAGTCCAGAGCCAAGGTGAGGGAATCTGACACCAGCCTGGTTTCTCCCTGACTCGGGAATGTGGGCTCACAGGCCTGCAGGCTGGGGAGGTGGGCTCAGTTACTCTGGGGCACCCAGGGCTCAGCCAGGCTGGAAATGCCATCTGCCCTGGAGCCAGCACTTGGGACAGGGAGCCCCAGTGAGTGCTGGTCATCCTGCAGGAAGCTGCCACCCTTTTCTTCTGCCCAGGCCAACCCAGCTGCTGAGGGGCTGCTGGGCGTAAGACAGAAGCTCAATACATCTTTAATTTAGCAAGCAGGAAAAGGCGGCAGGGAAGACCGTGCCCCTGTGCAGCGGGTTTGAGGGAGGGTGGGGAGGTAGGAATGGCAGAGAGGTTTCCACAAAGAACTTGTCTTTTCTCCTCCCCAGGAAGAGCACAAGCCTTTCCAGAGAGCAGCATAGACTTGTGTGCTCTCTGCCACTGTGGAGTTGAGGCACAGGGTGTGTGTGTGTGTGTGTGTGTGTGTGTGTGTGTGTGTGCGCGCTGCAAAAGCCCCACCTTCCCACCTGACCTCCTGATGCCCAAAATCCTATACTTAACACCAGGTTCCCTTTTCTCTCTTAAGATGCCACTGTGTCGGGGAGAATAACGCCTCAAGCGTCACCAGCAACTAGCATCGCTGAGGCATTAGCTCCTCAGACTGTCTTCCAGAGGGGCCTGTGATGGGGAGAAAACGAAAGGCCTGAGCACTGACTTGGGCCTGGACACTGTGAGGGAGAAAGGCAGTCACGGAAGAAGGTGAACTTGGCGTCAGGTGTCACTGCTTTGTTGGGGGCAGTTCAGCCTGGGCTGGAAACCCGGGTGCCACGAGGGCGAGGGGTGAGCACATGAGCCTGCGCCTTCCTCCTCAGAGGGCACACCGCACCAGCGTGGGGGCAGGGAAAACCCTCCGCTGTTAGGGAACTTCCAGTCTTAGTTTCTCCTAGATGGGACTGATTAATTTTGACACCTGTGTCTTCTATTTCTATAACAAAACATCTGAGATGAAGTGATTTATAAAAGACAAAAGTGTATTTGGCTCATAGTTCTGGAAAGTCCAAGAGCAGGGTGTCAGCATCCAAGTGGTATCCCGTGAGGTCCTTGTGCTATGTCCTGTCACATGGCTGGACAAAGCAAGTGAGCAGCCTGGGTCTCCCCATCTCTTCTAGTAAAGCCTTTCCTGTCACGACTGGCTAACGCACAGGACCTCTAATCCTCACTGCTTCCCCAAAGCTCCGCCTCCTAACACCGTGAACATACGGACTTGTGGGGAATAGCAAATTGCAGCCACATTGTGCCCAAACACCCACATTTCCACTTGTCAACATTTCAGTGTGTTTAGTGCCCCCCACTATTTTCCACATAGTTCCTTATAACTTGTCACTGACCTTCACGTTGCGAGTGTGTGGTGGTGAGGGGCTGGTGACTGTAAACAGTGTCACTCATTCCCCCGTTGCACAGGACAGGGACTGCTTGTCCCTCCAGCAGGCAAACTGTCTATTTACTAAGTTCCCTGGGTAGCTTCCCAACAATGCCTGAGTGTGAAACTTCAAGAAACCCAACAAGGGGGTTGCTCGTGCTGGGAAATGCAGACTGCCTTTCCACCCAGGAAACTGAGTCAGAGCCCCGGGGCACATCCTCTGACCATGGCCAGGATTCTGGACATTCCCTTGCCACAAGCAGGTCTGCAGCCCACCCAGTAAAGACAAGATGGTGCCAACCACGGTTGCCCCAACCCATCACTACCTGGGGCCTCAAAACCTCACTTGAGTTATTACATCAAAAACTAAGTGGTTACTTCTCATACGTTGCTGAGTATGTCTTTTGGAATCTGCTGGGGTTTTGGGTCTGTATTCTAGACGGTTGTAAGCAAGGACTATTCTTTCGAATTTTTGACATCTAATAATCTATACATGTAGATCATTAAAAATTCTAAGCTATCTGAGTACAACTGTGGATGGATAGAGTTTGGCGATTTATCTAAGTGTACATGTGAAATTTTGGATAGAATTTAGTCTACCTTTTGCTAAAGTGCCTTCTTCCTTTTGGAGCTCAAATCCTTGGACACTGTATGGAAAAGCTGGTTTGCTTGGAATTAAGTGTCAGTTGGAGCTAATCGAGCTAAGTGCTATTCTAAGAATCTGATTGGTTGCTAACATGGTGAGCGCTAACAGGACAAGCTTCGTTTATTTTGGGTCAGTGATCAGACCATCCATTGCCAAGTGATCACAAAGTATGACACAGAAGAAAGAAAGCTTCCGCGAATAATGATATGAACAGCCAACGATACAGGCTACTCTGCGCCTAGCGTTATTCTAAGCGCTTTGCATATGGTAGCTCATTTTCTCCTCAACACAATCAGGAATTGTTCTATTATTATGTGGTGAGTTCTAGTACTATCTCTGTTATACATTGACAAAAAATTGAAGCACAGAAAGGAAAGTAATTTTCCCCAAGTCACAGTTAGTTAGCTGGATCACTTGCAGATCCAATTCAATCCCTGTCTCTGCTTCTACATTGAAAGTTGCCAACCTTGATGATTAATGGACTCTGGTCGATTGATGCTGTTGATTTGTCATGGCTGGATTTTTGCTGCCACCATGAGGAGGAGGAATCACAATCCTGCTGATGAATGAGAAGCTCTGGGCTCAAGGAAAGGTAAGGACTCAGTCGAGGCCACTGTCTCTACCCAAGGGGGAAGCCAGCTGGGCTCGGCGGCCTGCACGTGCATCCCCAGCAACTCTGCAGGCTGAGACAGCAGGGGCGTGGTTTGGAGCTAGTTTGAGGTCAGTCTTGGTAAATTAGCAGGTCCTTGCCCAAACAGCAAACAAGCAGATGACAGGAGGAAGCAGCGAAGGGAGCGGGTGTCTAAGAGCTCTATCCCTTTCTACCCACCAGTGACCTGGTGATGAGTCGGGTCACAGGGAAAGGCTGGCCTTAGCTGTGGACTCTAGTGCACGACACTGAGGCCAGGCCTGAGCTCCGAGGACATGGTAAAATGGAAAGCCAGGCTGGGCTACGTGCCTGAAGGCTAACTGTGTCAGAGGGACGAAGGCGAGTCAGTAGTGGGGATCCGTGAACCCAAGGGCAGGTGAGCAGTGGAGGAGTGGGGCGGATGCTACTTGGATCCCCAGTGGCTGCTAAGCACAGAAAGCTGCAGTCAAGGGAAACTTTCAGGCCTGAGGCCTGGGGTGCTACTGGGTTGGGGATCCGGAGAGGTTCTGTTCCTCCTCTCATAGCCCTGGTTGGGCTGAAGCAGGTACTAAAGTGAGGACTTGGCCTAGTTCCAAGGACCAGGCATCACAGTCCCCCCACTGCACACTGGAGCTTCGTGAGGCCGTTTGGAAGCCCTTGAAGACGTAAACCTGGGCTTGTACATCTGCTCAGTTACTTGTCAGTAGGCAGATTAATAAACTGCCCCTAAAACTCAGTCTCCCTGGAGTAGAATAATGAAATACGCAGTTCACTGGGTTATACAGGCAGTAACAAGGTGAGAGGCACAGGATGGTGTGCGCGGTAGTTGATCTAGTGTAAAATGTCAATAATGCAGCCTTGTAGCGTTGTTATTACCAGTATCAGCAATAAGAAAAAGTTCTTGATGAAGACCGCAAGGGGGAATAAGGCCAAAATGAAACCTTGATCGTGGCTGTCGGTGGGGCTCTCTCCCTCTCCTGCTAACTAAGTGGTGATAAGCGGGAAGTAGGTGCTTCAGGAGTGGCAGGGTGTGACTCAGGAGGAAGCCCTGAGTCTTCTGTCTCACTTCTCACTTCACTTCCGGCCCGGCAGGAGGAGCTGTCATGCGTCTGGATCTAAGTAATGACAGTAAAGCTAAGCTGCCTGTGATTTCTAGGTCAATTTCTCAAAAGCGTTTGGGCCTCTTCGAATCAGTCCTGAGAAGATGAGGTCTCTAGAGAGCAGGCTGCGGGCTGGATTCCGCCTTGTGGCCTGCCTGGGTCACAGGGGCTGCTGGACTCCGTGAATGTCCTGGGAGTGGCAGTTTCCCGGCTGTCTGCAAGGCATTCTCTAAACTTTCACCTTTTAAAACATCCTGTTTGAATGTTTGGACAAAACTCAGATCGTCTTGAGTAGAGGGCTCTCTCCAGCATTACGGCGAAGTTGGTGCCCTACTCATCCTGCTAGACCTCGAGCCCTGAAGCTACCTTGGGGCTGTGTCCCTCCTCACCCCAGCAGCCCAGCCCCCTACCAGGACATCCTTCCATCCCACCAAACAGCGTCTCTGACACACAAGAGTGGGGCCTTAGGCCCAGGCTCACCAGCCCCGCCCTGCCAGGAATGACTTCAGGATACATCAGTTAACAAAGGGAAATGTAAAGGGAGCCTGATTTTCCCAGCTGCCTGCAAGGAGAGAGGAAGTCGGGCTCTGTGAATCATACAATGCCATCCAAACAATTCAAGGAACCGTTCAAAGGAAGTGACCAAAATAGCCAGCAGCCCCCTGCCTGGAGCAGGAGTAAGGAAAACGGGAGCTGGTATCTCCACAGAACCAGCAAGGGGACATTAAACAAACGCAAGAAGGAAAGGTTTCCCCAGAACAGGGGAAACTGTCACTTGTAAACATCTACTGAAGCGAAGCTGTCCGTTAACTGTCAGGTTCAGGAAGGAAAAGTTGGCTAAGGCGGGCAGAGACGGAGACTGTGGGGTGGGGGTGACTTCAGCCCTACCTGGGGCCAGCTCTGCACCCAGCTGTTGCACCCAGGTGGGTGGTGGGTAGCTTGACATTGACCCCAGATGTCAGCAAGTGCCAATCAATTAGAGCTCCTGCCCCTCAGTGCCAAAGTTTCAATAGTTACTAGCATACCACTGGGCGGAGAGGCCAGGATGGAGCCCCAGCACATCCTGCAGGTGGGGTGACTTGGGGTGTGGGAGGAAAAGAGCCCAGGGCCCCAGTCACACAGTCTTCCAGGGAAGGGACTGTGACTGTGGAGACATTTGAATATATATAGATGCTAATTCCTGAGCTTGGCTCCCTCTCCCTTGATCTCACAGTCAATTTTGAAAATCTCTATCCAGGGTGAAAGAAGTTTAAAGACTCCACGAGTCAGCTAACTAAACACGGAACCCAGGAGAGGATAAACAGCCATCTGTTATCGTACTCATTTTCCTTGGCTTCAAAGCACTCAAACGTGTTTATACAAAGAACACGAGAGTTCTCTATGTTTATTTTAAAGTATGGGCTTTAATAAACAGTCTTTTAAAAAAAGCTCTAAATAATGCACAGGAGAAACAAGCTTCTTTGTTTATTCTATGCATCGGTCAAAACATAACACTCTCCTTGGCCACAGCTTAGATGAATTTTATTTCTTCACAAAAGTTCACCGTTGATAAAATACATTGACTTTATTGACTTTGATCTCCTCACTGCCACAGCTTGAGGTTGGTTCAAAGTTCTGTAGAGTTAAACACAACCACATGTGACCGGGCCGGCTCGCACGTGCCATTTGCCAGTGTTGGCAAAGGCAAGGTCAGGATCGGAAACTTTAGAGCGGCGGCGATGCCAAGGTCGAGGGTGCGCCCTCACTCCGACACGACCCTGGCCAGCGGCTCCCTCCCGCCGGCTTGCTCCTTCCTGGGTTGCCAGCACGTCTACCAGGACTAAGGGCGGAGAGCACCGCACAGCTCCAAACTGCCCTCCAAGGCCTGGGCGGTGTGCCAGCGAGCCCAGCTTCACCTCAGTAACTCCCCTAATCTGCCCACGTATCCCTGGGGAAACTTGATGAAAATGCCAATCTCTGCAGTTAAAATAAAAGGTGAAATTCCACACCACTTATTTAAAAGCATTTTAGAACTTGGGGTGTGTGTGTGTGTGTGTGTGTGTGTGTGTGTGTGTGTCCAGATGCATTTTTGCATGTACCTAGATAGGTAAAGAGATAGATAGAAACATGTACGTAAGTGGGTGGGTAAATAGACAGATGATAGAGACAGATGTGAACTCAAAATGTGCTCTGATTGTAAGAATCTTCCTGTAAGAAAATTCTCAATTTTCTCTGCGGGTGGAGCAGTGGCTGACCGGGTACCCATGGTCACCTTTCACACTGACAGAGTGGCGGTTAGATTCCAGCATCCAGCCTCTCCACACGAGGACTCTTGATTAAATCTGATGGCTCTAAACAAGACATGGTGGCTGTCCCCCTTGCCGGGGTCTAGGTTAGTGTTTGGAGGACACACTCTTCATCAGTGAGGTATGAAGATAGTTAGAGTGAGGCCTCCTAGGAAAGGCATTTCTTCCTAAAATAAAGGGCTACAAAAAAAAGAACTCTCCCTTTTTTCTATCCAGGTCTGAAACCACTGCCACTGCCACAGAACGAGGAGAGCAGCTGGCTGAGGGAGAGAGCCTAGGTCTCCAGTGACAGACTATTGTGTTCAACAACTGACAAACTGACCTCATCTAGACTTCCTGTTGCTAAAGAAATCAATTCCCCTATCATTCAAGTAAGGATTTTTAGTGACCACTATATTCAGAAAGTTCACATACTGTATAATTTATCCCTCAAAGGATACCATGCAGTGATTTTTATAATATTCACAGATTTATGTGACCCTCACCACAAGTCATTTGAGGATATGTTTACCGCTTCCAAATGAAACATCACACACTCTCTATCTACTCTTCCCCAACCTTCTCATTCACTCCAGCTCCCACAGCTACAAATTCCTGTCCCTATGGGATTATTTATTGTGAATATTTCAAAAAAAGAATCATATATCAAGTTAGCATTTGTGGCCAGATTCCTGCATTGGCCTAATGTTTTCAAGTTTCGTCTGCAATGTAACATGTATCAGTCCTTTGTTATATTTTGTAGCTGAATAATATTCCAGTGTGCATTTTGCTTATTCATTAGCTGGTAGACACTGAGTGGTTTCGACCATCGTGAACAATGCTGCCGTGTGCACTCACATACAAGTTTTCGCATGGTCATATTTGCTCCTGTCTCCTGGGTGTGTACCTCAGAGTAGAATCGCTGGGTTGGTTAGGTATTACGAGTTGGAGTGTCTGTTACTTATACACCTTAGTGTACACAGCAGAAAGAGAAAGCCCTCGGTTACCGTCTACATTCAGGCCACCGTCTCTCTTCTTGATGGAACTAGAAGAGAGAGCTCAAGTTCGCGGGTGATGGAGTGCTTTGCATTCGATCTATCCTCCTGAACAGCCATCTATTTTATATTAAATTCTTGTAATAACTGTTTTAAAAAATCATCCAAACAATGCTCTAGCTGCAGTCTTCTGAGAATTTCAGACAGTGTGATGGAACACGGGCAGTCATGGTCAGGGGAGTCCCTCCCAGAGTGACCAGGGGTCATCATACAATCACATGATTCTGGGTTTCTTAAAGCACAAAAGGCTTTCATATCTTGAAGAGTGGTTTTCTTAGTTCATTCTTTTCCAGTCAGATATTATTGGTACATTTACAATATACATAAGGTCACATTTGTCATAATTTGTACTTATACATGATACAGCTTATTTCTTTTCTCCCCATTCCCCTGCCCTTCCTTCAACTCCTCCTTCCCCATTTACAAAAGCTTCATTTTTTATTTTTTCCTTCTTTTATCATTTCTTTACTTTTCCCTTTTTCCTTTCCCCTTCCCACCCTCCTTGTTTCTGTCCCCATTTGAACATTTCTTCCTATTTCACAATATCTAGTATACATTTTGGTCCTTATTTACACTTTCTGTTTCTCACACCAGAGAAACAACACAGTATTTACACATGTGTCCAATTTATTTCACTTTGGAGCATGGTCTCAAGGTGTATCCATTTACCCAGGAATGTCTTGGGCTCATCCTTCTTCATGGTAGAAAAAAAACCCCGCATCTTCTTCTTCCACTCACCAGTCGGTGGGCATTGGTCCTGTTTCCAAGATTTGGCTGTCACACACTGTGCTGCTATAAACATGGCTGTGCATATGTCACTGTCATTTGATACTTTTAATTCTTTCCAGAAAATACCAAGAAGAGGGGCAGCTGGGTCAAATGGAACCTTTAGCTCTAGGTTTCTGAGGCGTCTCCACCATGATCCGCTCAGTGGTTGCCCCAGACTAGACGCTCATTAACTGTGGAAAAGGGGTTTTGTTTTTCCCTTAACCCTGCCAGCATTTGTTATTGGTTGATTTTTTGATGATAGCCATTCTTTCTGGGCAGAGATGGAATCTCAGTGTTGTTTTATTTTGCATTTCTTAAATTACCAATGATATTGAACATTTTTTCATGTATTTATTTGCTGTTTATACTTCTTCATCTGAGATATGTGTCTTCATTTCATTTGCCCATTTCTGGATTGGATGTTTAAATTTGGTAGATCTGATTTTTTTTTTTAGTTCTTTGTATACTCTAGATAGTAGAGTATACTCTAGATAGCTTTTCCTTTGAGGAAAAGCTGGCGAGAATTTTTTCCATACTGTGGGTTGTCTCTCCACTCTGTTTATAGTTTCTCTTGCTGTGCAAAAACTTTTTAAAAAGTTGAATCCCAGTTGTTGATTCTTTGATATAGTTCCTATGTGACTGGAGTTTTCTCATGGAATCTTTGCCTACACTGACATCTTCAAGAATTCTCTCTATTCTATCTTCCAGAAGATTTAATGTTTCTGTTCTAATATTTAGATCTTTGATCCATGTCAATTTTAGTTTAGTGCATGGTGAAAGATATGAGTGTAATTTTTAACCTTCCCAGCTGGGTTTTCTAGAACCATTTGTTAAAGAAGCTGTCTTTCTTCTAGTGAATGTGTTTGGTGCCTTTCTCAAAGATAAGGTAGCTGAGTGTAACAGAAAGTGCTCCCCCTCAAGCTGGTGTACTTAAGTTTGTTAGTAGTCCAGGTTCCAGTTGCTCTTATCTCTTAGAAACGGCTGGTCACTGGGCTGCATAGCTAGTCACATAGCTAGTCAATGTGCATAGATGCACATTGTATAAACCAGTCCTCAATCGACAAGCCATTTTGCCTTTGTACTTTCTGCTTGCTTATCCCATATAAGCCCCAGACTGCCAGAGATCAGGGCTCATTATTCTGGAGATGATCCTAATCAGCGCCCATCAATGTAAACAAATCTTCCTCCAAATCCTGGGTGTCATTTCAGTGTCCCTGCTTGCCATTGCATCTGGTGCACTGGCAGAGCAGATCAACCTTGCTGACCTCATGGACAGAGTAAGGACCTCTCAGGACCCAGTAAAAAGGTATGCCCTCAAGATTTCTTGAACTCCCTTGGAGGTCTGCAAGGGGATTCCTGGCTCTCTGATTGAGCTGCTCACATAGGACCCCAAAGGAAAGAGAATGCAATCTGTCTGTCTGTCTGTCTGTCTGTCTGTCTGCCTGCCTGCCTGCCTGCCTGATTCTTATAAGACTCCAGAGGCACCTCAGTTAGTCAGCCTGTCAGTTCTGCTCAGCTCCAGTCAAAGGGGGAGTCATCAACTTCTGTTAGTCAGGACCACCCTCAAGGGAAGGGGATTGGAATGTTTAACCTCTGGGTACCTGCTGAATGAATGTGTGAGTGAGTGGAATGGACAGCAAAAGCAATAGGCTGCTTCATCTGTGCACCAAGACTGGGAAGCACAGGTCATGATGGCTGATCAAGCCCAGACCTGGTGATCAACATATGGCATAACAGAGGCCTGGCATCCTCCTTAACTAAGTTGCATCTAGTCCCCACTAGGGGTGCAGCCAGGTGGATATCTAAATGGTCTCTCCCTGAGGGACACCCACCCTTTGTTGTACCATCATTCAAGCATACAGAACACACATATAGGAAGTCAGAGATGGGATATAATTAGTTAAACCCATAGTCTCTATAGCAAAAAAGGCTTTTACTGAATTAAAAAGAGGCCCATTCTTCCTGATAATTATATGTTGGCACCCTAATCAGCCACTGTAGTTGTTGCCAATACCTATGGCTTTACTCCCTATTCATGATTTATCTACTTCTAGCCAATTAAACTGGTTCCAGCTAGCAATTGCCTGCATTTATCTACACAGCCACCTCCCCATCCTGAGACACACCTATCCTGGTCAGATGGTATCATCTTTTGCCCACTCAAGATGACTGTCAGCAATTCCTTCTGAGTTTCACATTTTGACTGAGGAAAAATTGAGCTGTCAGCTTTGACAAATCAGTGGTACCCTGCTGGGCATGAATAGACAAGACAGACTGAGCTCTATACAATTGTCCCCAAAAGTCCATGGGCATTGCAAAAGTCAGTGGCAAACCTGTGACTTTCATGGTAAACAATGAAGCAGAATTCTCTGCCTTCAAAAATTCCCCTTGTCAAAAAGTTACCATCACCAGGGCAACTGGGACTCTTGCTTCTCACTCCTGCCAGGCACCAACTTGCACCCTGGGAGAACATCTCACCGTGCCAGTAAATTTCCCTCTCATTTAACCCAGTACTTTCAACTTTGACTGTCCCAAGAAAAAGATGACACCTGCATTAGCTTGAGACAAATAACCGCAATTTTGAAGTTTTGAAAACTTTCCTCCCAGAGGTATGAACTAAAAGCACCTCCAGGCTGGCCATCAACCATGCTGCTGTATGTCTCGCATCAGATGTCACAGGAAGTGCAAACAGGCATCCAGCTACACATCAACCTGATAGACTGTTAGTCATTTGGGGCAAGAACTTCAAGCCATCAACAATGCAGCCATCACCTTACATTCTTTGGTTCCTAGCCCATACACCCTTTTTGGACTGTTACTCAATTGTCACAAGGGTTTGGAAACTCTCCCACTATTTTCAGGGAAGAGCCAATAACAGATTTGGCCACTCTGAGACTGCCTGTTTCTCTGTCCCCTCCAGCTCCATAATTCTGTCACTGTCTCCCAGTTCCTGGATTGAACCATTAACTTCCTGCCTCTGATTGTAAAACTCCATCCTGGGGCAACCTCTACCTGCAATCAAACAAGATCATATGCCCAGAGAGGCTTAGCTAGAAATTCAACCATACACCCAGAGGTTTCAAAACCACAGAATATTTATAGACTGTCAAACTGCTGAAATACAACTCTCCTGCCTGTAAAGCCAGTTTAAGTCTCCAAGCTACCAATGCGACCATTACTGCTCTCTGTATACATTGCCGAGGTCTTCTGCCATGCATAGCCTATTGGTACACCTACTTGGAACACCTAAAGAATGCCTTTCTCTACCTTCGGTTGGCTCCTGTCAGCCAACCTGTCTTTACAAAGACCCCAGTTCTGGACTCAAAGGTTAACTGACCTGGATTAAACCTCCCAGAGGTAATTAGAAGTAATTAGTAGAGAAAGGGTACAGATTTGGTAGACAAGAGATGGTGAAATGGAGGATGTTTATATGAATGAACACAGAAACAAGAAGAGAGAAAAAGGAAAACTTTGTCATTTTGGACTTCTGTAGAAAGCCATCTCTGATCTCACTCAGGAAATTCTGCACAGAAACAACATTGCTTTCTACCCTTGCAATTTAGATAAGAATAAGGTAGATGATGGATAGAAGATAGATAGACAGACAGACAGACAGACAGATGATGGGTGCCAGATAGGTATGGCTGCTATAGTGGGGCAGAGAATTGTAGCAAGTGAAGTCTAGTTAGGAAAACAGAAATCACACTACATAACTTAGAGAGGATTTTATAATACAGAGAATTAGTTACACAGATGTTGCAAGTTAAAAGAACAAAATATATATTCTACAGGAACCTACGAAGTAACTGCAGAAGCAGATGGTAGAATAAAATGAAAGAAGTGATGTTGCCGAACTCTGGCCTGAGAGGGGCTTCCCTTGGCTTTTGCTTGGACCCCTGGAGCAGCGTGCTGCTAATATTCAGACATGTGGAGGCCAGGACATGAAAAAGCAATGCTGACCAAAACCAGAGACAGGAGGTGTTGAGTCTGGTTGCAGCGCTAGATGTTTCTGGGGGGAAGGATTGTGATAGGATGGAGAAATAAAGATAAGACACAGAAAGCTGAGGTCAAGTGTAGCCCTCTTTCCTGATGGGAGGAAAGGAATTGCTCAACCACTGCAGTGCATTTATTTACACACTTGGGAGGTTGATGTCAATTTCAACCCCTCTACTTTGCAACTTTGTATTGCTCAGCTGAGCAGCTCATGTTCTTGGAGCTGGAACAGCTTGTTTACCGAGAGCTGGAACAGCTTGTTTACTTGGCTCTCCTCATGTTCTCCTGTTCTCAGGCGTGGTCTTGTTGCAACCCCACTCATGTGATCAATCTCCAGCTTCAGCCATTCCTCACAAGGAAAGAGATTCCTTCTGAGCTCAGTTTTGCCTACAAGCTCCCATCCTGTGCTATTAGCTAACTGGCTCAACAGGGAACTAGCAAAGGAGACTGAGAAATGTAGTGTTCAGAGTGTCAGCTCCAAAAAAGCAGAATGCAGAAGAAAGGTTCTAGAACTAACAGGCAGTAGGTTAAGTAATTGTCCCTTTGGCCTACAACTACACACGACTTTCTGCTCTGATTTGAAATTTCACACAATAGCAACTCACTTCTGCATTACAAAATGTAGTCATCAGCTGGGCGTGGTGCTCACACCTGTAATCCCAGCACTTGGGAGGCTGAGGCAGGAGGATCATTCTGAGTTTAAGACCAACCTGGGCTACAAAGTGAGCTCAAAGCTGCCTGAACTGCTTAGTGAGACCCTGTCTCAAAAAGACAAAAAAAAAAAAAAAAAAGATGTAGTCATCAACCCTAAAAATGATGGCACCCTTGCTCTCCCCTCCAAAAAGTAAGACATAGACCCCCCCCATGCCATTTCAGATTGTGAGTTTTTCTAAGTTCCATCAAATGCCATTGGAGTTTCTGTACCCCAGACACTAAATTATAAGGCTAACTACTGTATGCATAAGGCCCTAAGTTTGATCCCCAGCAACACAAAAATAAATGAATAAAATAAAGCTGACCATTCTATAAAACACTGCAGTAATAAGCAAGGAAGACAAGACATAGCTGCTACAATCATTTCTGTAAAGAAAATAAGATTAATGTGGATTTCGTTACTTCTTTACTCAGCGTACATTTCACTTCCTGAGAGGCATTCAGTCTTCATTTGGTCAGAGACTTTTACTCTATTTCTTTTACTTTCTTTCATTTTATTTTTTTATGTTTTTTTAAATTTTTATTTAAAGAGAAAAAAAGCATGTAAAGGGTAGAAATAATACAGAATTTCAGAAAAAAGATGAACAAGAAATCACTAGTTGATAAATTACATATTGTCCTATTAGAAATAGTTGTTCAAGTTACAAAATTAAAGCATACAAACTAGATATTAAAACAGTGAGTCTATAAACAGCTATGCATGCATGAGTCTCTACATGTATTTCTATACTTTCTGTATTAGAGGGAAAAACAAAACATAGCAAGACAAAACAAAACAAATTCCTATAAAAACATGAAACCAAAAAGTCATATAAAACCACAGTACAAGGTGATCTATAATGATTGCTGTGTTGTTTCTTATTATCTTCAATAGAATTGTCTATATCATCAGGCATAAATGACTATAGCAGTATAATTGAATATAGCAGTACATAACAATATTAGTAAAAATAAAACATTATAGACAGTATAAAACTTCAAAGGCAGGTAATAATCAAACCAGAGTGGATATTCTAGCAAAACTTGTCATCTTAAGTGCAGTTGCCTATACTCTCAGACTTGATACTATCAATCATAACAGCTTTGAATAAAATCTATCAATACAAAACAGCAATCCAGCAAACCAGATTCTATTACAATCATTCATGGTAAAACAGTATAGGTTTTACAGAGCTTTAGATTGACTTAATAGGAAATTAAGGATGATTACTGTACTATATCCTGTTATTTTTGGGATTACTGTTTGTACCCTCAAATCTAGTACAGGTAGAATGACTGGAACAAATATAATACATCTAAGCAGAGTAGTGTGAGTAATGTGGGTTTTAAATCCTGGTGCACTATTAACAATATAGTGTATCAAGGCCATCTATGTTAGTGATTCTAGTTATCCTTCTCTGCCTCATTTCTGCTATGCTATTTTTCTGCCTGTTTGTCTACTTTTCTCCTTCATTCTACTGCCTGCCCCACTCATTGAGGCCTTTCTGCCACTGTTCCTAAAATCCTGGTATTTTTTTTCTCTCTCTAGAATGTCCTTCAGTATTCTCTGTAGGGTTGGATTGGTGGTCACAAACTCCTCCAGTTCCTCTTTGTCATAGAAGCATCTTGTTTCTCCATTAGTTTCTAGTGACAGTTTTGCAGGGTACATCAATCTGGGCTGGAGGTTATTTTCTTTCAGGGCTTGGAATATTTCGCTCCAAGCTCTTCTTAATCTGAAGGTCTGTGTCAAGAAGTCAGCTGTGATCCTGATGGGCTTACCTTTATAGGTAATCTGTTTCTTTTCTCTGATGGCTTTTAATATTCTGTTTTTATATTGAATTTCTGGTATCTGATTATTATATGCCTGGGTGTAGATTGTTTTGGTTGTAGGTGACTGGAGTTTTGTATGCCTCACATAACTGAATGTCATTTTCTTTTCCCATGCTTGGGAAGTTTTCCTTAATTATTTCTGTGAATAGCCTTTGTAATTCACCTGTATGTATTCCTGCTTCTTCATTCACGTTTCTTATTCTTAAATTGTAGATTCTCTTATCATCTTCTAGTCTTTGTATTGTTACCACCTGTTTCTTTGTTATTTTTAAGAGATCTTTCCTTTCATGATCACACATTGCAAACTTGTCTTCAAGTTTTGATAGTCTATCCTTAGTTTCTTTTAAGGTGTATTTCCAGCTCTCAATGGAGTTTTTAATTTCCTGGTAGTCTCTTTGAATCTGCTTCATGTATTCTATATTTTCTTCATACTCTTTATCGAATGTTTCTCTACTTTTTTTGTGTTCCTCCCTTCTTCTGTCTGTATCTTCCTGAGAGATGCTCCCTGAGAGCATTTCTTTTATTACTCTACTCATATCTTGCTTTACCTGATTTAATATTTCAATTTTGAGCTCGTCTACAAGGTCCCGAAGATATCTCTTAATGTCCATTGAAGTCATGCCTGCTGTTATGTGTTTGCTGCCCTCAGTCTCCCTTGTTTTTCCCTCTCCTAGATCAGGGCTCTCAGGGTTCTGGGCTGGGGACCTCCTCTTGCCTCTCTCTCCTGTCATGGTCCTGGCTTCCTCCATACAGGTTACAGTGCAGGTCTCAGCCCCCTTCCCTGTTGGCCACATTTCCTCCAAAGCATGCTGGTGAGGGACCTCCACCCTCTCCTGCCTGCTCACACTGATATAGTCAATCCACTGTAGTCCAAGGTTTGCCACCTGGGAGCAAAGTTCCAAATTTTCTCACACTAACTAGAGCCCACTGAGATCTTCTGATGTTCCTGGTGGCAGGGCGGGACCACGAGAGAGGTTCCGGGCAGCCTACCCCTGAGGCGGGCTTCCGCTGAGTTCCTCCTGACTGCTCTTATCACACGCCTGCCTATGCCTGCCCCTCCCCACTGGGCCAACCAAAATGCAGAGGCCTTCCCCCGTTAGTGCTTGCTAGGTGCAGGGAATCCATTTGGGAGGGCTCATTGGGTCCCGGCCAGGGGCGCGGCCCAGTCCAAGCAAATTCCACGAATCTGCTCTGGACAGGGAGGAACCAACTGAAGTCACTGTTGCTCCCAGTTCAGGCTCCTCCTGCCAGATTCCAACATGTTGCCCATTTGATCGCACCCTTCCCGTGATGGGGGGTTCCAACCCCAGCACTGACCGTGGATTAATGAAGGTCCCTTTGCTGGCTCCACACTCCGTTGGGCTCACCAACCCCCAAGTTCAGCACTGTTGTGCTTCCCGTGAGTGGCAGCGGGAACGAGTTTGGGCAGCTCTGTTGGCCACCGCAGAGTCAGGCCATTGCAAACTTGGCAGGTTACTGCGAAAGAAAATGCTGTGTCCTGTAATTTCTAGCTGTTTCAGTTGTAGTCCTGATGTATTTGACGAGTTTTTTACGTTTTAATTTCTTCCTGTGTCAAGAGGATCCGTCTCCCTCTGTCTGGGTCTCTCCAGGGTGTTTTATTCTGGCATATGAGTTGTTTCTCCCAGGAGGCTCTGTATTTTGTTGCTCACTGATTGGCCATCTTGTCTTCTCCTACTTTCATTCATTTTAATATTATTATTAGTTGAAAAGGAAAAAAACAAAAAACAACCCCCCCACAAAATGAGAACAATATTGAAAAACATAAGACAGTAGGAAATCCACAATAGTTATTATACTGCATATTTTTATCCTCCAAATAGATGCTCAGACTATCAGATGCAGGTCTGCAAAGTTAATCAAACAATACAAGCATTAAGTTCTTTCTTTATTCAGTTGCTATCATTTCAGCCTGCATTCTTCTGAATCAGCAGTTGCTTATGGGGGGATGAGGGTGAGGGGTGGGTGGAATCTTCTCTCCTTGCCTGCTTCCTGTTCTCTCCTGGCCTGCATGACCACTGCTGGCACACTTACTTTCATTCTTAAAGAGACTGAAGCTTTTAGTGTTCTACTTTTCTGAGATTACTTTTTGATCAACTCTGAATTATTGGACTGGATAGTACTAAGAGTTTTCAGAGTCTTAGGTTCCAAATGTAGTCCTTCTTGCTCCAATAGTGTAACCACAACTTATTTTATGCCTGGAAATCAGGATTAATCTTCCCACTCAGTGGAGTAAACCCTTCTTTGCCTATTAGTTTACCGTCTTGAAAGCCCAAAATGTCCTTGCAGAAGTCCCAACTCGATCTGATGAAACTGTTGTGTCCCTTTAGAAGCATCCATGTGCTAACTAAGAACAATACCCTCAAAGTTAGTAGGATGGGAAGAAGAAATTCCACAAGTGGACTTAATAATAATAGGACCCAGTCCATCCTTAAACCTTGATTTCTAGACCCTTGTATTCTGGTCCTGGAGGAAAAAACAGTAACTCAGGGGTTACTCAGATTGTAGAATGGTTTCCTAACATCTCAGGAATTTTCTTTCAACTTGTGCTATCTATACCTGCACATCTGAAGGCCATCCCAACATTCTTGTAAGCCATATTGGTCCTCAATAAAGCACTACTCAGTAAGACTAATGAATTGTCTAGGCATAAGCCCACTGTTGTATTTTTGTTGTTGTTGTTAAAAAATCAGTTCTTTGGTCAGACTTATGAAAAAAACATAAAATGGTCCAGACATCTATAGATCAAGATGAGGCAGAAGTACTGCAGGTGAAAGACAAATCCCCATGTAGAATAAAGGGCCACTTTGTAAGTGGAAATTTCTTCTTCCTCTCTAGAGAAGGGATCCAATGTAATCACCTAGCCTGTGGGTTCCCTCCAGGATAAAGGACCAGGGTGTATTTCAGATATTAACAAATCAGGCTCTCAGCAGCCAGCTTCACCTCAATGAAGACAAGGCCATATTTTCAGTAAAGCAGGCTGGCTAACGTGGTCACTTCATGCATGAGATGTTGACTCATGCATGTGTGAAAGTGGGGAAAACTGACCAACCCTCAGAGTGAATCCTCTTATTCAAATATTTATGGAGAGCCTGTCATAAAGTGCCACTGAGACGGCATCTCATAGGGCAAAAAAATTCCCCAACTCTGTGCCACCCTAAGGTGACCACCACATACCTTTTCCCCAATTTTGAGGGCTTCAGACTCCTAGAGCATCTCCCAAGTAAAAGACAAATTGTAGAACGTCCTACATTCTAGAACAACAATAAATTCTGAGATCATATGTATCCTATGTATTGTGGGATGTTCTACCCAGAAACGGCCAAGGAGTCAAAGGCTTGAGCTTTGTCACATCTTGTCTGTTAGCTCTCCAGTGCAGTCAGAAACAGGCGCATGGATGTTAAAGCCTTACCATCAATGGGTACTCTGCTACAAGCAAAAGCAGGCCATTCTTAGTGCATATCATAGTGGTTAGTACCTAAAGTTTCATTGCCAAGGGCTTAAGCTTTCATATCAGGGCACGCAGCAAAAGCAAACCCCAAATTCTCATCTTTGAGGATCTATTTCCTGAGAGCTACCTCTGGTCTAGTACCTTAACTACTAATCTGTTAGATCTATTCAAGAAAAGAGGAAGCACAAGAGGTATTTCTGTGCACAAAGCATCAGTTAAACAAGACTTACAAGGCTGTATGGTAGCTCAGATGGCTCACAGCAGGAAGTAAGGATTGACCCTGGACTCGGAGAACAATGGGGAAGAGAAGTTGTCCCAGGACCTAGGTGTTGGAGAAGTGTTCCACTTATACCTCTGGGGAATTTCTGTACAGTTCTGGCCTCTGCAAACAGTACCACTTTCTGGAAATCAAACCTCAGGGAGGAAGCTTTGTGCTGCTGGTACCTAGACCTCTCAGTTGGGTGTACGCCATGGCCATGCCTCATCTTCCAAGGTGTGGAGTCTGGTGGGTTCTTCCACCTCTGTGAAGGAAGCCTGGCCAGGTCTTGAGTTTTTGACATGGTGGCACAATCTAGTGGGCACTCAGATCACCAGTGAGGTTAGGAGTGTGTCCCACATGCTCTAGTACCAAGGGAGCCTCTCAGGTTGAGAGAGGGTAGCACAATGACAGTCTAGCCACAAAGAGACACAACACAGCATGGCCACTGTCAGCATCTCCGAACAGGCTGGTATTGGGAGCAATAATGAGAAGGGAGTTGAGTATTCTCCCTGCAGCCAGCAGGATAATGCTGATGGGGCAGGAGTGCAGGAATAAGCCCCTCTCACTCTCTTCCCAGGCCCCAGTGTCCCCTAACTGCCTCCCTGTGGCAGACCCTACCAGGAGCCAGATAGACAGGGAGTCTGAGCAGTGGAGTTTGGAGAACACCTGCCCCAAGTATGGGAGGGTACTTAGAACAGAGTGAGAGTAGCCTGATGGGGGGGGGGACAGGATTTAGAGACCTGGATGCTGACTCCAGTCCTGATGCCCACTTCCCGTTTCTCACTTTTCTCACTTAGAAAAGATGTCCCATGTCCCTGACCTCAGAGGGTAGTTATGAAGGCTAATGGAGTCAAGACATTGTTAAGGGCTTTATGAGCTCTAAGTGCTATTTTAATGTGAGATGTTATTTTTTTAAAATCCATTTTATGCAAACATTAAAAGAAAGAAAAGAAGAAGAAAAAAATCTACAATAAAATTTGAAAGCATGTCAGTCATGGGGTAACAATGGTACATACATTGCACACTGTCATCCCCAAATCACTGTGAGGTGTTATTGTGACGGGCATCCTGTGCTGCTGATGACCTACAAGACAGAAGTCTGTTTACACTGTTACCTGTTATGTGAGCAAAAGACAAGTCCAGGGAATTGCAAATGGTAGACAGGGCCATACCAACAAGTCAGTCTAGAGTTTTGAGTCTCAGAACCTGACTCAGATACATTAAGTTCAGGTGACACAGCTCACAGATGCTTCAAGATCAATGATCTGGATCCAAATCCCTTCTTGAAACAAGTGGGAGTGAGCATGGAAAGTCTAAGATTCCAGGAGGGCGACCGCATGGGCCGAGGTGGGGGACTCAGGAATGTGCTGCTTACACACAGGGCCAGTTTCTTGGCTTCTGAGTCAGATGCTGCATGGCCTCGGGCAGGGCAGAGCAGTCCTGGAGCTACCTGGAAGTACAGGCTGAGCTGAAAGAGGGAAGAGCCACTTAGCACCCGTGGTACTCTCCATCCTGCCTCTTAAGTGAGTCGGGTGTTTGCACAGCTATCCTTCAACTTTTTATGGTGCATTGAGGGCAAACAGTCAGGTTGAAAGTCTTAATGACAAAAATGGACAAAGACAAAAGTCTTTCCAAGTCGCTTTGCTATTGGCTGGGCTCTTTTGATCATGTGTATTCACACATGAATACTGATGTAAGGAGAGCACACAAGACAAAATGACTTTGGTAGAAGTAGAGGCCTCTCCACCCTAATAATGCTGGGAAGGACCCTCACTTTGATGGGGAGCAGGGCACTGGCCACAGCGATGCCCAGAGATTCCTTCCTGAGCTTGTCATAGTTTCTAGCCATGAATTCTCCATCATTCTCTGAGAGATTTCCTTCACCTTCCTGAGCAACTGCCAACCCTGGGGACCTATGTGTTCTCACACCAGCCACTCTCAGAAGACAGTTTGTACACATTTGAAGGGAAAGGCTGGCTTGTGTACCTGCATCAGGTGTGCTGCCGTAGCTGCTCTGTCTGCTCTCTGGCAGGTGATTGGCGTGGAGAATCCCTTTCCCACTGCTGCCTGCTCTGATCTTCCCTGAGGCAGCAAATGCCAGCTAGGAAGTAGTTCACGTTTCAAGATACTCCTCGTTTGTGCTTGGACAGAAAGAGCAAAGATCTCCATGAATCACCAGCAGAGACTCTGTGAGTGATCAGGCCAGTTGGAAATATGTTTCCACCAAATGCACCTCGGCTAGGTGGGCAGAGGGATTTTGGAGCTGAACGCCATCGCAGACATCCTTCTTTGCACACAGGTGTTCATACTGCACTGCACCATCTGAGCCAAGCTGCCTCTCACATTCACTACTCTCAGCCAGAAACTCTATGGCAGGTAGGAGAAACTGTGTATAGAGAGACACTGGAAGCAGGAGAGATGCTGGTATTAACAGGAGAGATAAACTTTCCCTCTCTTCCAAAGTCACATTGCAATGATAAGAAATAGCGTTGGAAAAAATGGAAGAAATCCATTGCAATGCTAGAGACACACAAGGATGTCACAGGCACCTTTTTCTTGTCAGGTTTTCAGGAAATCAGATGTAACTGATTGTAGTAAGTGAAAGGTTACACAGATGTTTAAAGAAAAAGTTAATTTCTTATTCTTTCAAGAAAACTTATGGATTGTAATATATATATATATATATATATATATATATATATATATATTAGGTAGATAGTGGATAGATGATTATTAATTAGGAGAAGGTATGATTCATTTTCCTAACCATTGTCAGAATGGTTTCACATTATATTCTTACTCTACAACTTCTTTCTTATTTAATACATCATGAGGATCTCTCCAAGCTGATACAGGAAAATCACATTCTGACCATTTGCAGACCAGGGGGAGAGGGAAGGCGGCCACACCAGGAATCAAGCCCAGTCTGGGAATCAGCGCCATGTGTGGGCTGCCGCCGGACTGGAACAGCCAGACCCCAGGCCCTTCCATCATGTGGGTGGCCAAAAAAGAGGTGCCAATCCCCCGTCTCCCCCACTGTAAGCTACCAGCTTCTTTGGAGAATCGCAGGCTGTGATGGGAGCTGTGGAGGTGAAATGTAGTTGGATGCCTGTGGTGTTCTGGTGTTTCACTAACATTGCAGGTCTAGGTGGTCTGATCACGGGTTCAGAGGACAGCGGTACTCAGCGTGGCATTTGTGGGGGAATCTCCTTCTGAGGGCTGCAACCATTGCTGATTCCCTATGGTCTTGTTTTGAGGTCCTGTATCATTTCCATTGTTTTGTTAGGTTGGATTTTATTCTCTTTTGTTTGATTATGTCAAATCTGATGGCAGGAACAGCTATTTCAAAGATAGAAAGATATATTATGGTAGCAATTTCGGATTTACCGTTGGCTTGTTTTGAAGTCTTTAATTGCATTCATTGTCTTGTTTTTATTGTGTCTATTCTATTCTGTTCTTTTTGACTTTTACTATGTCCAAAGTTACCTGCAGCCATTCTGAAGACATCAAACGGCAGTATGGTGACTATTGTTGATTTTGTAATGTTTTGAAGTCCTGTATCTCTTACACTGGTTTGTTTTGATTGGTTTTATTCTGTTTTATCCTCTTTAAAATAAAAAAAAATCACATTCTTTTTAGTTGCTAAATAATCTTCCATAGCACAGATGTTCCATAACTTTGTCTTCTCTACTAATGGACATTCCAACTGTTTTTAGCTTATTGTCGCAATAAACAATGAGGCAAAAGATAGCTTTGCACATTCATTCTTATGTTTAGTACATTTATTTGATAGCATAGGTTCACAGAGATGAGACAGCTTAGCAAAATGCATGCATGTCTTAGCTCTCTGCAAGTATATGTAATGAACACGTTCACTGTACTACCTGACCATTCAGTTTAACTGCCTGTGGTTTACCCCTTCATATTTTAGCATGTCTCTCTAGAAACAGATCAGCTCCTACAGAGCTACAAACCATCATCATGCCTAAAATAACTGAATACTTTTATAAAATTTCCTAATATTCAGCTGATTTTCAGGTTTTCCCCAATTTTCTTAAGGAAGCCCTTACAGTTCTGACCTAGCCAGGATTTAATCTAGATTAGTGTAATGTATCTGGTTTCTGTAGCTCGTGGTTTCTTTGAGTGAAGAAGAATCCTGCCTGCCGTTTACTTTCTCCTATGACATTGGTGCCTCAGGAGTCCAGCCGAGTTATATTATAGGATGCCCTAAACCTCGATTTCCCTGATGTTTCTCCCATCATACAATTTAAATTTTTCCCTTTACTTTCAGGGTTTCTGAAACTAGCTGTTAACTGTGGAGGCTCAATTTCATATATAAGTTACACACTTCTCTCAGGAAAAACAGAATGAAATGAACATTCTGTATGATGTATAATTAGTGTATTTCTCACTTTTAATAGCTAATGTTAAATTACGTCTCCCCAAAGACTGTAGATCACACACTTCCACCAGCAATGTCTATTTCTCTGTATTTTAATGGCTCTGAGTATCATATTTTTAATTTTTTTCAAATTTTCTGGATCTCTTCAAGATAGTTTATTGGTATTCGTTGGCATTGTCTTGAATTCTAGGAAAATTAAAATTCTAGTTCACTGACTATTGGGCTTCCTGTGAATTTTGTGTCATAGTCTGTATTTGCTTAAGTCACATAATTCAATGAAATAGAAGGTTCAAACTTTCAGAGAGTAAAATAAGAAAATCTCATTTTTTATTCATGTAACAGTACCATAAGGAAAAAAGTTAATTTCCTAGTTGTTGTTGGCAGCTTTCTAGGGGATGATTCAGGGATGTGGGCTTCATCTGCCCTGTGGCTCCATTCCCTGGAACTTTGGAAAGGCAGGATGGAAAAACAGTGGCCTTTCTATAACCTCTGTGACTCTGGTGATGACATAAACACTCCACAGGTAAGAACTAGTTGTATGACTTAATTAGATGGGGGTGGGGCAAGGAATCTGGTTCCTGATTGGACAATTGCATTCTAGACGTGTTAGGGGAATGTATGAACATCTCTGCTACTTAGATTTTGGCCCATTTTTTCAATTCAATTGTCTTGTGCTTTTTTATCAGTAGGATTTCTAAATATTTGAAGTTTGCTGCTTGTATACACTATATACGTCTTTTTTTCTGTTTATACATATTATTTATGGTTAGATTCTGTTTAGTATGTCTTTTACTATACGATTTTAAAACTTTGTATATAGCTGAGTATGTGGGCATATACACCTTTAAGCATGTTTCATACAAATGTATACATATATCTTATCTTATTAATTCATTTATTGGGTTTTGTATTTCTTGTCTTACTAAGAATTATCCCCAAATAATGCAAGTAGTATTTTAAGATTCTGTCCAGCTTTTGTATTATTTAACTTTTTACACTGCATCTTAATCTATGATTTTTTTTCTGTATGTGTTACCAGTTAAATTCTAGGATATCTTTTTTCCCTTCCAAAAGAATAACTCCTAGTCAACAGAGTCCACTAATTAAAGCTATCCTTTCTGGTTTGGCTTGAAATGCCACATTTTGTATACTATATTGAGTCACCATATTCATTAATCCAGTTCCAAACTCCATTTTCTTTTTCTTTTTTTTAGACAAGGTCTCACAATGCAGTTCAGGCTGGACTTGAACTCACTATGTAGCCCAGACTGGCTCTGAACTCAGTGATCCTCCTGCCTCAAAATCCATTTTCTTCCACTGATCTTTAGACCTTTATTCTTCTACACGAACTATGCAGTGATCATATTTCCCCTCAAAAGTGAGGAGTTCATTAAAACTACATTAAAGTAACTTGGAATGACTGATAAGGTTTTGAAAGTCAATTTTCTCATATAAGAAAATGAACTATTTATTTGTTTATTTATGCTTTGTTTTATATTCAATAATGTTGGCATTTATAGTCATAAGCAACAGAGCTTTTTGATGAATTTAGTTTGAAATATGTTATAGTTTTGTACACATGAATGATGTTTAAGAATTTTTTACTTTTTATTGCAAGCATTAAGTATTAATTTTGTAAATTACATTGTATCTGGGTGTTTTATAAATTCTCTTATTGTTCTCTTTGAAGGGTCTCTTAGATATTTCTAGATATACAGAATATCATCGGAAAGAAGGGAAGAGTTGTCTCTTCTGCCTACAGAACCGTTGAGTAAGCTGTGACCTGTATCCTTCCAGGGACTTCCCATATTACAAGTGACAGGGCAATTTCTCCTGGGATGAAATCAAACAGTGAGTCTCTAAGTCTGGTAAGCACCTGCTTGGGAAAATAAAGGGGTGCTTAAAGAGTTAGAGAGTGAGAAAAAGCGCACAGTTGGCAGGAAAAAGGTGAACGGGACAGGTAGAATGACATCTTTAAACTTGAAACATGCCATGCTCAAATTCTATATCAGGCTCAAACATCCATCAAGAATAAAGGCAAAATAAACACTCTTTAGGAGAGACAGAGACAGACAGAAATAGAGGGGGGAGATGCTAAAAAAGTCTTCAAGATGGCGGGAAATACTAACAGAAACCTGCATCTTTAGGAAACAATGGAGAACGCTCAGATCGGTCAATATGACACTATTTTTTCTGCTTAGTTTTGTGGAAATGCACAGGTTTGCTCAAAATGAAAACTTTATATTTTCAATTGTATAAAATACCTAATTTATTACATGTAAATACCATAGCATAACAGATGGAGCTGGGAAACGCTGAATTGCAAGATTCCTCCACTTGTAAAATGGCACCATATTAACTCTAAAGAGATGATTAAACAGAGAATGCACAGAGAAATCTCTGCAGCGGAATCTCTGTAAGTAATAAAGAAGGAGCTCGTGTCCTGCAGGGTCATAGGTGTGGTACAGTCATTTCCTGCTCATCTCACTGTCACGAAAGGAGGAAGCCGCTCCATCCACCACACTGGTCTTGGCCATGGGCACGTCTTTGATGGGTGGAATTGGATCAGAGTAGCTATCTCCAGCTCCAAACCATGAAACACAGAATCACAGGCTCCCACCCTGCCACGGGAAGATTCTGGTTTTCACCAAAGGCTGTCACGTTCCAGGTTGTGGCAGCCTCTCCAACAGAACGGAGCATGGGGATCAAACGTGACAAATTCTCAGCGTGAGGCACCTCTTCTCCAGCCGATCTACATTCCAGTGAGTGAGAGCTCAGCACTTGTTCCTTTAAGACATGAGATTTTAAATAATTATTAATGGGAGTAGAGGTAATAAGATTAGTAAGTGGTAAGGGGAGTAAGGCTGAGCAAGTCTCTTTCTGTTATTGCTTTTACCAAACATAAATTCCACTAAATAATATGCAATTTGAAGTCTACTAAAATGTGAAATCCATGACTATGGTAATTTTATCTTTCTTGCTCCTTATCATATATTCTTAGCATCTAAAATCAGCCTCCTAAGAGACGTTCAATATGCCTTGTCCATGAAGGAAGAATTATCAGGGAATATCTTGATGAGTAAGAAAGGGACAGTTTGACTCGTCTGAAGGGTTAACCTGAGATAGGATAGATAAGTTGGGAAAGCCTTGAAAGTCCCTCTAAGACAATCAAACTCAAATTAATTGGTAATGAGATTTATCTGTCAATTTTTTTTTTTTACACAGGGTTTCACTGTGCAGTTCAGGCTGGTCTTGAAATCACTTTGTAGCCAACACTGGTGTCAAATTTGCAATGATCCACCTGCCTCAGCCTCCCGAGTGCTGGGATGATACGTGTGCACCACCACACCCGTCTATGGTGATGAGATTTATACACCGATGTAAAATGTTAATGTCAATCAAGAAATGATATACAGGAGAGATTGAAAGAGATACTTGAAGGAAAGAGAATGAGCTACTGCAGGTCAGAGTGGTAGCACATTCCTATAACCCCAGCTACTCAGAAGACTGCAAGCTGGAGTCACCCTATCCCAAAATAAAAAATTTTAAAAGCTAGGGAGGCAGCTCAGATGTGGAGCACTTAACCTCGAGAGTGTGACGCCCTGGGCTCTGTCTTCAGCATCAGAGCGGGGAGACTATTAGAGCTGCTCAAGTCAAACACAAGTGCCTGATCAGGGAGTTGCTGCAGTCACTTTCTTCATCAGCAAGACACAATACCCAACATCCACGATTTAAACAAGAGGTTGATTTTGTTTCTCAGTTTCAGAGGTTTCAGTCCCTGGTTAGCAAGCTTAAACCCAGAAACAGTGTGGTGGAAAGGCAGAGACAGGAGAAAACTGCTCACCTCATGGTGGCCAGGAAGTAAGAGGACAAAGGAGATGGGGATGGATATTTAACCCGGTATATCATGGCTCCAATGACCAACCAAATGCCACCTCCTAACAGCAAGTCAGCTGCCGCAATCCCATGATCCAATCACCTTAAATCAAGATATTCTTGATTTGTACCTTAACGTTCTTCTCCAGTCCCCAAAAGACTTATGTGTCTCCTTTTATGCAAAATGCATATAGTTTTCTCTAAAAGGCACTGAAATCTTAACCATTCCAGCATTGCTAAAAATCCCACGTCCAAAATCTCCTCTGAGACTCATAGCAAACTCGTAGCTTTGAGCCCCTGTAAAATTCAAAATGAAAGTTAAACAATAGTAACGTACAATGGCACAAGGGAAGCGTTCTCATTCCAAATGGGAGGAACAAGGGTAGAAAGTAATGGGGTCAAAACAACACTGAAGCCCCACAGAGCAAACATTTAAATCCTATATCTCTATGTCCAGCTTCTGGTGCAAAGATGTGAACTCCAAGTAACTCGGGCAGCCCTGACCCTATGGCTTCACTGCTTGAAACACGCATTGTTCTCTCTGAGGGTGGCTTGGCTCACCACTTGTGAATATTCCACTTTCCTGGTTTTTCCAAATTCCTGGCATCTCCACTGCACCTTTGGCTTCACTTGTAGCTTTATATACTGCTCTTTCAGGGACAGATGCCTTCCTTCCCAGGCTGCTGCTGCAATCATTCTTGAAGCTTTCCTGACCCTACAACTCTTGCATTCTGCGTGCCTGTGAAATCAGCACCATACGGGTAGGGTAAGATGTGCCACCTTCTCTAGCAGTAGCCAGCCCCCCTTGAATCATGCCTGTAGTGGCCTCTGAGTACCTGAATAACTGAGTACTGTGAAATGAATCCCAGGCAACCAGTTCATGAGCAAGGTGTGCTTTTCTCAAAGCAAAGGCTCACTTTTGAACCTTTGAGCCTATGAAGTTATAGTCTTGCTATTCCTGGTGTGAGATCAAGGCATCTTTCCTATTGTTCTGCTGCAAGGTACTTGGCTTCTTTTTTTATGTTTTTTTTTTATTATTTTCTTGTACCAGGGATTGAACTCATAACCTTGTGCTTGCCAAGCAGGTGCTTATGACTCTGAGCTAAATCTCCAGCCCTTTGGCTTCTTTTTAATGATAATCTTTACAGGAACCACCCTGTCTTGGGTCAGAATTTTACAAGTTTCAGTTTTATAGGTGCTTCCTTTCTGGTGAAACTCAAGACTTTTAAATTTGTTCAGCTGCACCATTTACTCTTGATTCTCAACACAGAGCTAGCTGAAAGCCCCCACTAATACAATACAGTGTGACTGCTTGGCTGCCTTGAAATTGGTTTTTGCCTTAATAATTAGTCTGAGGCCCTGCTCAGTCTCCCTCAAACTTAGGAAGGAGCAAAAATAGGCACATTTTGTGTCAGAACATAACATGGATACGTGGGTCTCAAGTCAACAACCTATAGAATCCTTGTTCTCAGAGGCAACCTGAACCTGGCTCTTGCCACTTGCATTTCTTTCAGTATTCTGTCCCTCTGAGCTCCTACCACAATCTCCCATAAAGCTCAGCTCACAGTGTCTTAGGGCTTTTCTAGCTGGCATCTCTACACCTTTCCAAACTCCTCCCAAAAACCAGTTCCAAAGGCTTCTAACCCACAAGGTTAGGTAGTCACAGCAATAACCCTACTCATGGGATCAAAGTCTGCCTCAGTGACTTTCTTCATCACTGAGACAAAGGCCCAACACCCAGGAGTTTTTTTGATTCACAGTTTTAAAAGTTTCAGTCCACGTCAGGACCAGAAATAAGCATGGTGGAAGAGCCCGGGCAGATGAGAGATGCTCGTACCAAGGTGGTCCGCAGTCAGAGACAGAAGAGAGGAGACGGGAGGGAGATACACCCCTCCACATCACGCCCTCAGTGACCAGCTTCTTCTGACCACATGCCATCTCCTAATAGCAAGTCAGCTCTACTACTCCCTGCCTCAGTTACCTTCAAAAAGCCCTGCCTGTGAATGCACAGGCCCTGGGGGGCATTTCTAATCTAAAGCAGTGCTTTCAAAAAAACAAAGACAGGAGACATGATGAGGGAAATATTAATTACTTCTGGGAAATGCTGAAAAGTAGGTGAGAGAGAGTGGAGGTAAGGGATTAATCTGGAGCCAGCAGAGGAACTGGCCTCCAGGGAAGAGTGACTCTAAGAGATACTGATTTTGACACCCCAAGCACAAAATCCAAATTGGCAGTGGCAAATAGGGGTCTAAACTTTGTATGAGTTCTACATGAACTTGGAAACATGAGATAACTTGAGATAACTCATAACTGTCTTAGCACAGATCTGAAATTATGAAAGAAGATGACATTGTCAAGGGATGAATGAGAGAAAGAGAAAATGATTTAAATAAAAACCTTGGCAGATGACATTTACTGTTATATGATCCTAACAAAAAGAGAACAGATGAACAGAAAAGAGAGAAGGCAGAATGGTGCACAGTTACAGAAACCAGGGGATCCTGGAGATCAAAATGATGCTAAGGAGGCTGATGGAAAGTGTCCAGGGGATTTGCTAATTGGAAATCTTTCTTAAGCAATTATTAAATCAAAGGATGAATACAAAATCAGATCACAAAATGCAGACCAAGGGTATTACGGTTTAGTTCTAAAATGTGCCCTGAAGTTTCATGTTCGGAGGTGTAGCCTGGTCAAAGGGGGCAGACCAGGAGGGGCACGATTTAGACAGATGTGTTCTTGTTCCTCACTCCACCCTTCTCTCTCTGCTTCCTCAGCACCATGACCCGAGCAGCTTTCTTCTGCCATACCGCTTCTGCCTGAAAGCGTGAGCCAAAACAAACCTCTTCTCCTTTACAATGCAACTGTTGAGTATTTTGTCCCAGTGACAGGAAACTGACTAATCCAATGGGCACTGAAGAAAAGGCGTTAGCAGCTCATGAGAACCGTGAAAGCATGAAATCCAAGGCTGAGATGAGTGCTCAGCAGGAAACCACTACAGGAAATATTTGATTTAGGATAGAGGTGAAAATCTAAGCATTAGAGAGCAGAGCCATTCATTGAAGAGAAGTAACTGTGGGAAGATGGGAGGAGATAACTGATGTAAGAAAGGAGTCCAGAAATCAGTAAGCAGTGGAAATGCAAATTCAGTGCAACTTTGGCAGCCAAGGAGTGACAAAGAGGTGTGGCTTATCAGTGCTGATGTCTCGTTCACACTTCAAAGAATGGTTTTGAGAGCAGGGGCCACCTTTCCCCATCTGTAATGAGAATAACGCTCTGATATCTGGCTGAGGCTGGAACAACGTGGGATGCTCTTGGCCAAGCCCTGGAGGCCATGATGGTATCCTCTCCATCCATCCTACAGTATCTTTCAGCAAAAGGTGGCAAGTATCATTCTACCCATTGGGAGGGCCAGAAATGGAAGCACGGATGGAAATGCCAAGGTCAAAGTCCGGAAAGAGGCTCCTGAATAGGTTCACATCACCCTGTTGACCTCCCATCCTTAAACCAGACGAAAGCTTGGAGAGCTTGCCAGCAGCGCCGATGGAAAGCCACTCGGACAGACCCTTTGAGGTCCTTTGCATCTGACCTTGAGCTTTTCTCTTGACAACAAGCCAGCAGTTCCAGGGGACCAGGGAAAAGGAACAGATGGGTCTAGATATAAAGGATTTCAGATACTTAACTATCTCTTGAGATACCCAGACTTTTCCAAGGGTATTTAAAGTGACAATAATCTTTCGAAGCGTCAGGAATTATGCTTCCATCGCCACTCGCCACTCCCTGACAGGATGATAAGGTAAGGGCTCGAGATGTACCAGGTATGGAGCCGGTCACTTTATGTGTAATTATCTTGTCATCATATTGAGGATCCTGGGTGAAGGCAAAGTCATCTTCCTCCACATTTATAAAGAGGAAACCGGCTTGGAGAACATAAAAAACTGGGCTGTTCCTGCGGTGGGACTGAGATTCAGGCTCCCAAGTCCTGTACAAGCACTTGGCTCTTAACCACTCGGGGAAGCATCAGGCAGGTGTACACATAGCTTCTCCTCGTCTCACTGGGAAAAATAGGAAACATGATTTGAACTTTGTAATTGTGTAAAGGCATCTCTACAGCTGGTTAGGAGCCACTTATGGTATAAATGAAAATGTTATCACATTTGTTCATCTGTTTAAACCAATGAAGAATACTGCCATAAGACATTTGGGCCAAAATCTAACTCCGTCGCTCACTGGCTTGTCACTAACCTTCTTGTCCTCAGCACACACATAGACTACTAAGAAGAGAGATAGAAGCTGTGCGTGCATGAAAGCAAATGCAGTTCAGTGCCTGTCACGCTGCTCTGACCTTGTGGTGATCGCTCAAGGCAGTGGGTCCTCGGGCTGTGGGAGAGTTCCCATCTCTGAACAGCAATTCTCAAGGTGTGGTCCAGGAAATCCTTGTGGAACATTCCAGATATTTGTTTAACACGCAGATTTCTGGGGTCTGATCAGACCTACTGCCTAATCTTTGTGTATTAGAGGGGTGCGATGTAACCAAAGACCATGAATGTTAAGAAGCTGGTGATTCTTGGTGCTATGGATTAAGCGTGCTCCTCAAAAGCTTTTGTGTTGGGACTGTGCTACTTTTTAGCCACCAATTGAAATGATTCAGGTGAAAACACATTTATCACACGGAACAGGGAAGGCCTGTATTTAAAAAGCCAGCCCGACCCTATTGCCATTTCCGACCAGCTCCTTCAAACACACCCATCTCTAGCCCCCCTCAATCGGGGTGTCACCTTCAGACTGAGCCCTGTGACTGGTTGAAAGGGTGCAGTGTCTCTGGGGCTAAGGGACCACGGCGATGCTCTGGACTTCGCTGCTGGAAGGTGTGCTTTGCCTCTCTCTCACGCAGGAGCCGGTGGGGAGGGGACGCCCCAGCTGTGGGGATGAGCGCTTCCCCAGACACTAGGGGGCTGGAGGGGAGCTGAGGCGTGATCACTCAGGGGCTGACTTCTCTGTGAAGCAGACAGGATGCCTCTTCGTTTCCTGTATTCTAGTCTCCCAGATATTTGAAATACTGAACTTCAAGTGGAGGTGTCTTTACTAAAATAGAAATAATAATTATAATATGTAAATCAAAATAATAAGATACCTGTAGGATTAAAAATACTAAAGACAATTCCGGTGAACCAAACCCCAGCACAATCATTTGAATATTTAGCTGAGTTAATTAACAAGAATTTATCAATCAACGTGTGTCCAAAATGTTTTTGTGCTGTTCAGCACAAAATGTTTTTTGTATTTTGTGCAGTGTCTGCAGTGACCTTGGAATACTGTCATGATTTAAAAGAAAGAAGGTTCAATTAGAAGCTCTTGGCATACAGAGTGGAGCATATTTTCTTATTTTTGCCAAAAGGAACACAGGAATGATAAGCTTGGAATTCATGAGTGGGTAGAGACGGGGTGGGGAGGGAGGATGGGTGAGAGTGCTTGGAACAAAATATTCCTCTCTTGTCCTGGTTATACAGTCTGGGACACCAGTGGGACGCTAAGTCCTCAAGTTGTACTGAAATACATTATCTGAATACATGTATTGCCTATATATATTTTCTCTACACATATATACCTATAATAAAGTAAGCTCTCTAAATTAGGCATGGTAGAGTTTAAAACTATACTGAAGTAGAATAATTATAATAGCACACAGTAATCAAGGCTGTGGATGTGGTTCTTTTTTCTCAAAATATCTATTGTAGGCAACAAAAGCAAGGCAGGAGGCATCTCAATTCCTGACTTGAAACAGTACTATAAAGCCACAGTGATAAAATCAGCTTGGTACTGGCAAAGAAATAGACCTGAGGATCAATGGAACAGATTAGAAGATGCAAGCACAACTACAAAGACACTCAGCCACCTGATATTTGACAAAGGGGCTAAATATGTCCACTGGAA
>PVLA01004274.1:0-182668 GCA_004027455.1 Hydrochoerus hydrochaeris | reverse complement strand
CTCTTTCTGTGTTTCTCTGTCTCTCTTTCTCACTCTGTGTCTCTGTCTCTGTCTTACTCAGCTTTCTGTCTCTCTCTGTCTCTCTTGATCTATCTCTTTCTGTCTCCCTCCCTTCCTATACGCCATCTCTCTCCTCCTTGGCCACCACAAGGTGAGCAGCTTTGTTCCACCAAAGGGCTCCCTATCAAGATGTTCTGTTTCATCTTGGGGCCCAAAACAATGGAGCCAAACAACCTGAAATTGAGATTTCTGAAGCCAAAGCCAAAATAAAACATTCCTCTGTACATATTGATTATCTTACCTATTTTATCACTGTGATTCAAAGGTGCTTTACAAAGCTGTAAAGTTCTATTTCACTGCATGTTATATGTTGGAATAAGAGCTAACAATTCTGAAGTGTTCTCTATAACTAGGTATGTTTTTCTCAGTGGCTATAACACCTTTCTAGATGAGATATTTGTTATGAATAAATAAATTGAAATGAAGAGTTTAAATTACTTTACACCATTTTCCCAAACATCATACCTTTAATAAGGTCACAGAATTCAAACTCATGTAGTCTAAGAGATCAACCTTTACTCTCCGCCAAATGTATCTACCACATTATGTTAATACTTATACATAAATTAATGTTCAATTTTATATTTAAAAGTCTGTCTTAATGAAAAAGGAGAAAATATTAAAATTATATATTTGTCTCTACAAATTGTTTTGTCTTGCTTATATATACAGTACAGTACAGTTTTAACTTCTGATTCAGCTTTACCATTTTTGAATACGTGTGTTCTGTCTCAATTCTTTTAGTGCTACATCATGAAATGTATTCTGCAGGTCATAAAACTGCAAAATTTACTTCTGAATTATTTGCAGTATTTACATAAATGATTATTTGAATTTTTTAAGAGAATTAATTTTATTCAGATACTATGAAAGGCATCAACGTAACTACAAACATAAAGAACAAGGACATATAACTTGAATCATGATAGAGAGCTTATGTTTAATATTATTTCTAATAGTGTTATTTTAAATTTATTTTTATCTGATGATCCAGAAGTGTGTAGCCATTTTAAAGTGCAGCTTTCAGTTTTACTAAGTTGTAAACATTTTCATATTTATTAAATACATGTATTAGTATACAAGAGTATCAATTATTCTTTCAAATCACTTTATTTTTCTACTGTTTTTAAAATTTTCTTACTAATTTTCTTAATATAACATTTTATATTAGGTATTAATCATTTGTTTCTTAAGGTTTCTTAAGAAATTTTTTTCTTGTTTTAGATTTCAAGACATTTGTAATACCTTTTGATTATGGTTACAACACAAATATCTATTTTAGTTACTTACAGTTTTGGAAATTTTAGTCCTATACTGCTCTCTAAGCCATATAACTCTTAGATATGAGAAAGCGGAATCATTAAAAACTTAAAAGGAAAGTGTATATACAACACCTTACTTACATAGCATAATTAAAAGAATATTATAAAATGAATTAAAATACAGTTGTAAAATTGCAAATTTATTTCAGTGGGCAAATATATATATATATGGCACAATATTATGTTCTGATCTATTACTATGATATAGGAAGATTTAATCATGTTAATTAACAAATCTTTTTCCTCACCAATTTATGGTTTGTGGTGAGAATGAGTTTTGGGTAGTGTATGTTAAATTTTAAAAAATACTAAGAAGGGGGCTGGGGATTTAGCTCAGTGGCATAAGCGCCTGCCTTGTAAGCATGCAGTCATGAGTTCGATCCCTGGTATCGGTAAAAAAACAAAACAAAACAAAACAAAACAAACAAACAAACAAACAAAACTAAGAACTCCACAAAACTTAAAATTTAAATATTTTTCAAAAAATTTAGTTTTCAGAAATTATTCTACCTTTTTTTAATTTTACACAAAGGTTTTATTCAGATATTCTCCTTTAGGTATTCTCACTTTTTAAGTCACTTTGAAAATAAAATAAATACCCAAAAAGGTCAGAACAAAACTCACAGATGCATGCACTTTTACTTCTATTATGAGACTTGGACAATTAGTACCTTGTAGCATTAGGAATGGACATGAACACAATGAGAGCATTAAGAATGTACCATGAAAATCAAAAAACATTTATACAGCCTAAAAAGGCCTCGTGTGTTACTACATTCTAGTGATACCCAGATAATTAAAATTCACTCTACTTGCAGTAGAGAATCACACAACATGTTTACCAATGGTTTGTAGGTATGTATATACACTCAAAATACAGGGAAATAAACATCAGTGCAATTATAAACTATGTTCATGCATAAAAAATAACTTGAGTCTGAACTTTAGATAGAAAGCTTCATAGAAAACAGGATTCTTAGCAGATTCCTATAAAAACATTAGGCATTAGCCATGGGGGTGGGGGTGGGGAACATATATAAAAGAGCGGGGAAGGTGTGTAACAGCTTTGAATGTTACAAGCTAGTTAACAGGAATAAGCAAAGGTGTGGAAAACAGATGGTAGACCACAAGGAAAAGCAAAACTAAAAAAATACTACAGTCAGAGTGAAGTTATATGCTATTCTTTATGTGATAAGTAACCATTTTAAAAATTCCAGCAGGAGAATTCCATTGTTTCTTTCACATTTCAGATAGAATTTTGTTGCCCTTACAGCAAAGGTCAGAGACCGAGCTAGAAATGACGAGGTTTCGCATGAGTACGAGTAGGTATATAAAAGTGTACCGACCCCACCAGTGCAGATGAAGACAAACTGCAATTCTAGAGATATCCCAGAGTTAAAACAGCAAAGTATTGCTTTTAACTCTTCTGGGAAGATACCTAGACACGGAACAGCTGAGTCAAATGCATATTCTAGTTTTCGTTTCTTGAATCTCCATATTGACTTCTTATTTGTACCACCAATCTACCCTCGTAGCTTCTCTAGAATTTGTTATTGGTTGATTTTTTGATGATAGCCATTCCTTCTGTAGCGAGATGGACTCTCAGTGTTGTTTTAATTTGCATTTGTCAAATGACCTGTGATGTTGAACATCTTTTCATATATCTATTTGTTGTTTGTGCTTCTTCATCTGAGAAGTGTTACTCAGTTCCCCATCTAGGTGTCCCCTCAAGAGTTCAAATACCATACTACAGTGATATATATAGACGCACAATTTGTAATAGCTGAATCTTGGAAACAGCCCATAAGCGTATCAACAGATAACTGGATAAAGAAAATGCAGTTTTTATATTAATGGAACACTACTCTTCCAATAAAGAAATAAAAACTTGATACATTTTTATGTAAATAAAAATCCTTTGAGAACATAATTTTAAATGAAATGAATCAGACACATGTGTTTAAATATTGCATTCTTTCTATTTTGTGAGACAACCAAAGGTAAAATAAGGACCAAAATGGAGGACTGATAGTGAGAAGAAATAGGGAAAAATAATGTTCAAACAGGGAAGAGAACAAAGAAGGGGAGAAGGAGGAAAGAAAGAAGGCAATAGGGATAAAAAATAAAAAAGAATTAATGGAAAATACTAGAAACACATCTTTTAAAGGGGAGAAATATTGAAGGGAAGAAGAGAACTTTTTTAAAAAAGAATTTAGAGATATTATATATGGGTACAAATTCCTATAATGAATGTGATCATTATGTATGTCAAACATGTACCAATAAAATGTTATAAAAATTATAAAGTGTTCATAAGATTTATCAGGTAGCAAAGGGGTGATTCATATAGTTGATGACCTCTATAAATGTTAATTCCTTTAACTGGACTCAAGAAAAGCAATGGATTTATGCAAAGCTTAAGGTGGGAAGACGTGGGTCACCATGGGCATAGCCTGGAAGGCTGTGGGTTTTCTGTACATACGTACGTCCTTATCCTTTAAAGCTGCTCTGCTTTATGCCTGTCACACTGCAGTCTGTTTCTCCTGTGATGCCCCTCGCCATGCCACCTTGCCTTGGTACCAGCTAACTACTGACTGAAACCTCTACAAACAACAAGCTACAATAAACCCTTGCCTCTTTGACTTTGGGTGTCAGATAACTAAGACAATTTCATAATTAAGTCTCAATCTTTCAGTAAGCACTGTGCATAGACTCTTAAGATCTTTTATTGGAATAAGTATTTAACAGTTTAACATCTTATATTCTATCATTGAGATCTTATTTCTCATATAAAAACTGACATGCAATAAAATTAGAAAATTGACTTAGAGTTACATATTTGAAAGATTCCACAAAATTTAGAGGACAAAGGGGTCTAATTCTTCAATAATATTTTGATTTATCTTCTTTAGAATATTACAGGATCCTAGTTATCACTTATTATGCTAGAGAGAAATATGTGACACAAAATAGCTTTATATCAAAAAGTAAAATGAGAGTAGCTACCAATAAACTTGAGAGCCATTGACAAAATAAAACCATTCATAGACAAGATATTCTACAATTTCAACCAGTGAAGACCACACAGAACTCCATGCTGAGCCTACTCAAATCTTAATTAATCTGAAGCATGGATTCATTGTCTTCCTGTTAGAAACTGAGGTCCATGTATGGAGACTGCCAAGTAGATGTTAATTAGTGCCAAATATATGTGTTTTCAGACTAGTTAGATGTTGCAGCTTCATTATTTTAAATCCTCTGATTTTCTTCAAACAAAATAACTTTTATTCATTCATGCATTAGAAGTAATCTTTTTAGATAATGAGAATATTTATTGTGCTAGTACTGTTTCGAAGGAATACTAATAAAGTGTCTAAAGAGTAAATATAAATAGTATGTTTAAATTAATTTGTAAAAATTGTGAATAACTCATGTAAATCTTAAGCAATAAAATACATAATGTTATCATATCTTGGGTGGAGGTAACTGATGCTTTTGTAGAGCATTGGGTTTCAATAAATTTCGTCCTCAGGAGAGGTGTCAATACCCAGAGAGAATGTTCTCACTGCTGAGGGATGGAAGCGTCATGGTTGTACTCAGTCCTCACAGCAAAGCATGATCTGGTTTTTGAAAGTTAATAATGTCAGGCTGGTAGGCCTTGTAACAGACAAAGTAGGTGTTTGTTTGTTTGTTTCTTTGTTTTTTAACATATTGTAAGGTATAAGCTTAGGTTGAATTTTTTGATTCTCATGCTTATGTAATAAGTCATCTAATTCTCTGAAGAGAGCACTCCTGCTTCTAATACATTCACATTTACTTATTAAGTATGAACAATACCCATTGTTGATTAAGCTGCTTTTATGAGATATCATGTATTTTGTTTGTAGTGATATAAGAACTATCTGGTAATGGAAGGTAAATTTTTTAAAACCTACATTTTCTTTTTGCATATGTTTATAATGATACATACTTAAAATACTGTATTTCCTTTTATCAAAATGATCCTTGAGAAATGACACCTTAAATTTAAAAGGTAACTTTGTGTTTTCTAAAATCAGAGCACTGTTTTTTTTTAGACTCACTTGCCAAACCATATTATTATGAAAAATAATAAAACTTCAAATATTTATAAATTATTTACAGCAAACATAGTCAACCTATATACTTCTCCCTAATGAACCATATTTTGGCTTTTATCCTTAATAAGTTACAAAACTTGAGTGCTCTGTTTTCTCCTTTGACAATAATATTTACAAATAAAACTAGCAGAGCCAAATAAATGCAGTGTTTTAGGATTTATACTCAGGATAAGAAAAACTAACTGACTTTTTAAACTGATTTTTAATTAAATAGTGAACAAACAAATCAAATTGACCATCTTCTGATAAATAACTAACACATTACTAAGGTATCATCATTGAAGGGTACAACTTTGTTCTTCAAATGTCACCCATTGGATTTATAGCTGATTTCAAATTCCTTGCAAAGTGATGTAGTAACAGAACAATGAGATTTGGAGTCAGAGAGACTTATTAATTTCAACTTTTTATCTTCATGACATCTCTCTATCAAATGAGAACATCTTCTGGCTCTGATCTAGCCAAGCTGCTTTATAGGGTAAGTCTTTCACTGAAAATAATAGGGTTTTATGCAAAGTTGCACAGTAAAATATACTGACAGCAGCTACTGTACACATTTTCCAAAGCAAGAATCATATAAAAATAGGTCACTGATTGGGGAAGTGTGCTATGCACATCACTATGCATTACCATTTCCAGAACAAGCCTTCTCCCTACCCCACTTCATAATCATAATTCCGTCTGTTGGTGGCGTTTAGCTTGCCTCTGCCATCTCCTCAAGGATTTTCACTTCAGGACCTGAGAAGCTCTGATTCCTCCCTTCAAACGCCACCTTCTCTCTTTCTCCCTCCAACTCTACCCATCATTTTATTTTTCATGAACAATTTCACTTCCTTTCATATTCTCCAATTTTCCATTTTCCATCTTCTTTTTTTGAGAAGTGAAAAAGGATGTTTTCACTCTTACATATAATTAAGGAAACAGCATCTACACCCAAGAGGTTGTTATGAAATTAAAGACTTCAGATTCTAGCACAAATCCTGCTAGGTATTTAAGCACTAGATCAGTGTTATTAAAATTTTACTTCTCTGCTTCTTTGCCTGCATGCAAACTTTGAATTCCTCAAGGAAGATGAAGACATAAAACAGCTCCTTGAAGATATTTGGAAGGAAAAAACCCTCACCATTGTTTGTCTTAGAGGTAAAGACAGAACATGTTGCATCAGACTGTGAGAACAGTCCTTCTAGATGTAATCTAAATATTGCCAGAATTTTTCATAACTAAAGTTCAAGAATTCTGTCCACAAATACTGAAAATCCACAAAGATGAGAAATACTATCTTGCTAAATGGGTAATTATATATAGGAAAACCTTACATTTCTTATCACAATGACTAATGCAAAACTAAAAGCAGCATACATAGTTCTTGAAAAATGAAATTTAGTGAAGAATTTAACATTGGCTTTTACTTCCCATCAGGATCCATTTTGAAGATTTTTTTTTATTTAAAGAGGAAAAAAACATGTAAAGGGTAGAGATAATGCAGATTTCAAAAAAAAAGATAAACAATAAGAAATCACTAGTTGATAAATTACATATTGTCCTCTTAGAAATAGTTGTTCCAATTGCAAAATTAAAGCACACAAAGTAGATATTCAAACAGTGAGACTGTAAACAGCTATGCATGCATGAGTCTCTACATGTATTTCTATCCTTTCTGTATTAGAGGAAAAACAAAACCTAGCAAAACAAAACAAAACAAATTCCTATAAAAACATGAAACCAAAAAGTTGTATAAAACCACAGTACAAGGTGATCTACAATGATTACTGTGTTGTTTCTTATTATTGTCAATAGAATTGTCTATATCATCAGGCATAATTTAATATAGCAGTATAATTGAATATAGCAATATATAACAATATTAGTAAAAGTAAAACATTGTAGACAGTATAAAATTTCAAAGGCAGGTAATAATCAAACCAGAATGGATACTCTAGTGAATCTTGTCATCTTCAGTATAGCTGCCTATACTCTCAGACTTGATACTACCAATCATAACAGCTTTGAATACCATCTATCAATATGAAACAGCAATGTAAAAAACCAGATTTGATTATGATCAGTCATGGTAAAACAGTGTACATTATACAGAGCTTTAGATTAAGTTAATAGGAAATTAAGGATGATTACTGTACTATATCCTGTTATTTTCAGGATAACTGTTTGTGCCCTCAAATCTAGTATAGGTAGAATAACTGGAACAAAATATAATACATCTAAGCAGAGTGGTGTGAGTAATGTGGGTTTTAAATCCTGGTACATTTTTAACAATATAGTGTATCAAGGCCATCTATGTTAGAGATTCTAGTTATCCTTCTCAGCCTCATTTCTGCCATGCTATTTTTCTGCCTTTGTTTTTCTACTTTTCTCCTTTATTCTACTTCCTGCCCCACTCATTGAGGCCTTTCTGCCACTGTTCCTAAAATCCTGGTATTTTTTTGCTCTCTCTAGAATGTCCTTCAGTATTGATGTACCTTGCAAAGCTGTCACTAGAAATTAATAGAGAAACAAGATGCATCCATGACAAAGAGGAACTGGGGGAATTTGTGACCATTTTGTAGATTTTAAGATCCTGTCCTGTTTCTCAGGACTAAACAATTAAGATTCAATTGGATCATAATTTCTTATTTATTTTAAAGCTCAAAGGGTTTTAAATACTAAAACATTTAATTATAATTTTAAAAGTATACATTTCCCTAACTAGGGAGCATTCTTTTCATTTTTATGAAAATGTGTAATTTTCTAAGATATAATAGTGTTATTCATGCTGATTCTTACATAAATTAATTCACAAAAGTAGTTACATGCTTTACTTCTAAAAAGAAATATGATCAATTTCAGCTCAATGAATTTTTTATCTGAAAGCTAATTCTAACTGAATTATGTGAAAATAGGTCACTGATTGGGAAACTATGTTATCACATCACTATGCATTGTAATTTCTTTATCTGCTACACAACATGTACCACATAGATATTTTAAAATAACTTTGCTTTGCATTTACATGAATGGGCACATATCAATATTTATGGATCATGACAGAAAAAGAGATCATCACTAATATGTTCATGTTAGACAAGAAGATTTAGTTTATGATTTGGAAGACAATATAAATGTTTCATAATCAAAATTAAAAATCCTCTGTCACATTTTCTTCTTTTATCATCAGTTTTAATCTTGAAGCCAGAATTATATCTTGGGTGTCTTATGGCCCTACACTCTACTATCTGACTGTTCTTATCCACATCTATAGATTCTATTTCCACCTATGTGAAAAAGTATTCTAAACTTAGCACTAGTAACTATTCTCAACAGGCATTGGGTATTAACTAAGGATATTCAGCCAGGTAACTTACTCATTAAGCAAGATGCCCCCAGTGAAGTTCCCTCTCTACTATTCTGTTTGTACTACTCAGTAACTCCCTAAAATCTGCATTGTGTATGCTCAAACAATGCTTATTACTGAGTAAAATAAAGTGAATAAATACATAAATTTATGAATATATCATTCAAAAAATGTCTTTGTCTTCAGATCAAGAAATTTTTTTAATAATCTGTGAAAAATTATTTTCCCAATTCTTTACTTATGGATAACGACTAATAATTCTGAGTTCTTTTTCATAAAATTTACGTTTAATTGAAAAATAATAATTGTACATATTTTTGGGATTCAATGTGATGGTTCAACAAATATATAAAGCATGGAAAGATCAAATCAGTCTAATATATTCATTATCTCAAATGTCTAACATTTTTTGGAATGTTGAAAAATCCACTCGATTAACAATGTTTAAATATAGCTATCTACTAATTGTAGTCACTTCACTATCCCATAGCTTATGGAAACTTACTGGTTGTGTTACTAGAGACTGAGGTTTGAAGGGTGAACTAATGAAGGGAAGTTTGTCAATGTACAAAGTGTAGTCTTCATCAGAAAATTTCTCTCTAACCATTATGGTTCACTCTCTTCGGATTTAGCATCTTTAGAGTTATTACTACATAATGCTTTATTTATGGAATTCTTATTATTCTCTATTTTGATATGCTAATGTGACAGATTATTTGGAATACTGTATATAACAGTTAATTAAGAAGGACTGGGACTCATTTCTTATAAAATTTTCATTGAACAATCATGAAAAACATTTTATGAAATATGTATAAAATATTTAAAATATATACATCAAATTATTATTATAAATATTTAATGAATCTTTAATAAGTATCCAGCACCATTTAAATTTCATAAAATATTAATATATTTATTATGTTAAGTGTTAAGTACAGGGAGGTATCACCTGTACAAAAGTTATCTGATCACTATGTATCTGTTATGGTCTATAGCTGGATGTCCCCTAAAGCCCCATGCACTTATATGCAGAGCTTTAACAAAAAAAAATTAGATTACAGGCACATGATACTCATCAGTAGAATAGTGCATTGATGGGTTTATATTTAAATCAGTCATTGGAGGTGAGATGAGGTGGGTCACTGGGAAAATGATCAGAAGGTCCCTCTCCTCCCTTGATCCTTCTGTCTGTTTCTTGCTTACCATTCAAAAGATTGTTTCTCCTGTGCAATGATGATCTTCCTTAGAGCCAGAAGACAATGGAATGAAACCTCTACAAACTGTGAACCAAAATTGAGGAAGTAAAAGTTTATTTAGTTCATAGTTTGTGGAGGTTTCAGTCGATAAGCTGCTGGATCTGGGGAGAATAAAAGGGAAACAGTTTATGGTGGCAGAAAACAGCAAAAGTAACAAAGCAAAAAATGTAGGAGTGGAAAGAGCAGATTCTTTCTGTCCCTTATAATTTATGTAAGCCATCTACCCTGGGGGGGGGGGGTCCAGCACTCATAATCCCAGCATTGTACCATGAATCAATCACAAATTCTAGAAGCCTGCTCCCATGACCGTATGAGGATTTGGAGAAACATTCAGTCACAAACCATAACATTCTGCCACTGCTCCCCTCCAAGGACACATGCATATCCTTTATGAAAAAGATATTCACTAAACCTCCAAGACTTGCCAAAATCCTAATAGCTTCAGCAATCCTGAAAAGTCCAAGCCCAGAGTCTCCTCTAAGATTTAAGGCAAACTCTTAGCTGTGAACCCCTATACAAATAAAAAGAAAGTTAAACACTTTCAACACAAAATGGCACAATATAAACATTTCTATTCTAAAGGTTACAAATGGGAATACAAAGGAATGGGACCAAAGCAAGTCCAAAATCCAGGAGGGCAAATATTCAGAGCTATAGTTCCATGTGCAACATCCAAAGCAAAATTCCAAAAGTCTGTGTGACTCTGCTGCTCCAGCACTTTCTGTGGTTGTAGTTCCATGGTTTCTCTCTTAGGCCCTCTCTGCTCTCTCCTTGCAGCTTTCCTTAGATGAGCCATGTTCCTGACTTTCCCAAACATTTGGGTTTTCCTTTGGCTTCACACCATGGCTTCAGACACTGCATTCTTAGACGCACACAGCTTGGCCTCCCATGCCTTTTGAAATCTAGGTGAAAGCCTTCTAAACCTCAGAATTCTTGCATTCTGCATGCACCTAAAACCACCACCATGTGGATGATACTAAGGTCTGCAGTAGCCAGGCTACCTTCTCTTTTGGCTGAAAGGATCAAGTGCCTGGATCACAGAACACTCTGAGCCTGATTGCGAGGAAAATATTCTCTAGTCTGTTGCTATTTTGGAACCTGGAGAAGCTACTGCCACCATGCTGAAACATGGTGCTCTGCAGCTTTCTTCTCAGAGCAGTCTTTCCTTTTTGTAGTTTTGAGGTTGCAAAGGGTGAAGACTTACTGCTTCTCATGATATCTTCAGTGCATCTTTTCTTGTCTCCTGTTCCTTCTCAGCAGTCAAGATTTCCTCAGCTCTGTCTTTGCAGTACATAGCTGTATTCGAGCTTTCTTTCTGGCCAAACTCACCATGTTTTAAATCATCCTTCTGAGATCTTTGTTGTTGATTTGCAACATAAATCTAGCTAAAAGCTACCAATAATAGCCATGCCATAGCCTCAACATTCAACTGGCTTGAAATTTCTTCTGCCAGATTAATTAGTCCACTGCCCTTAATCTTAGTTTCAGGCAATGTCTCTGGAAAAGAGCAAAATGCAGACAAACGTTTTTGTCAAGCTGTAACACACACCATCTGGACTCTAAAATCCACAGTCATTCTTCCCAGCATTAACCTTCCAAGCCAGGTCTTTATGAGCAGGTTTTCTATCAGCCTTTTGGTATTCTGTGCATTGACCAAAATCCCTCCACCAAAAAAACAGTTTAAGGCATTTCAGTTCTGCTTTTTCAGGTGACATTTCTGAACCTTTCCAAACTCTTCCCACAAGCTATTCCCAAAGGCTCTTGAATCACATAGTCAGTTAAAGTCATAGTCAACAACCCCAATTCTCTGGTACCAAATACTTTCTTGGCTATTTTTCTCTCATTACTTATACAAAATATACAATAGTCAAAATTAAGGAAGGAAAGATTTATTTAGCTCACAGTGTGTGGAAGTTTTAGTCCATAAGCTACTTTGTTCGAGGCAGGGTGGCAAATGTAAGAGGACAACTGTTCATTGTGGCAGAAAACAGCAAAAGTAACATGAGCAAATACGAAGGAGTGCAAAGAGAAAACTCTTCTGTCATTTATACTGTATGTAGGCCCCCACCCTGGGGTGGATGTAGCACTCACAATCATAACCCCAGCATTGGATCATGAATCAATAACAAATTCTAGAAGTCCATCCCCATGACTGTATGAGGCATTGAGGTAACATCCAGTCACAAACCATAATATTCTCTAAACTTTTTGTTAAAACTTCTATGATTGATTAGGCACTTCACCCAAAATAAAGCTATCACCAAGACAGTATTTATAGTCTGAAGAATATAAACGTCCTTAAATTCTTCATGAAGCAAAGGGCAAAATGGTGATTCAGTAGAACTAAAAATAACTGTGAGTTTGAGAGAAATGAAGACTCAAGTATCATAAGTCATTGCTGGGGTTTAATTTAGTAAGAATCTGTTGTGCATCAATTTGCTTATATCATTCATCACATATTTTGGCCACTTTTAAATTATGCTAATCTCTACAATGAAATACTATTTCCAAATCAGAAAATGATAGAATAGAGTTAACAAATATATAATGTACCTGATACCAGTGGGTACTCTACTCTGCAACACACAACCAAAGTCATAAATAAACGATTCAAGTATTTTGCTGTTGAGCCCAGAGGCAGGCTCAGAATCCTTCTCTACATAGCACTGTAGACAAATATTAGTAGTTGATTGATGTTACTACATTGCACAAAGCCAATTTATCAGTCCTTGCTTCAGAATCACGGACGTTGCAGAAAGTCACTATGCTGAAGGGTTCATCTTACATCGTTCTGCCCACTCAGTGCCTAGTACGGGTCCTGATTAATTACATTTAGGTTAAATGTAGGTTGATGTTAGTAATATAATCTATTAAGTAATGTTTATATGATACAATGGCACTCATGTTTTTTTCAAAAACTCAAGTATCAGCAAAACTTCTTAAATTGAATTAGGCTCTTTTTGATGATATCAGACATTTCAAAATAGTAACCACTTTCAGGTGCCTTGCTTTAAGACATTATTCTAGCCTCAATTCTAGCTGCTAGCAATGGCTTCCTGCTTTCTCAAATATTTACATTTTTGTGCAATATATATTTAACTTAAAATCGGGAGCCAGTCTGAAAAGAGTTAAGAATTCAAGATTTTATTTGCAGATGACAAGAATACAAATTCTTAGAAATAACACATTAAAAATCCTTTGAATAAAATTCTTTGTCTCTAATGCCAAAAGTGTAAATTCTAAAAAAAGTAATGAAGATAAGAATCATGTACAAAAAAGACTCCAATATTGGAAAATTCCAAGTACCCAAAGCATCTTAGTTAAGAAAAGAAATTTGCTAACCATCATGTGATCTTCATAACAATAATCTCTTTGATCTTCAAAAGTTCTTGTCTGGTTACAGCTTTCTGACACAGAAGGCTGATTCAGCTGCCACTCTTTCCCCTTATACCGCTGTAGCCATCACTTCAAATATTCGTATTAGCCAATCCTTACTTACTTCAGGGTAAAGTCAAATAAGCATCTTGACACAATGTTCTTATCATCATAATAGCCTGGCTAATGGTACCAGAAGAGACAATATCTAAAAAATATGTAATGGATTAATTTTTTATAGTCTCATCACAATTATAAAGGAAACGAGTTAGGTAGAAAAATCATGAGCGTGTTTTGAGTTTATAAAGTCAAACATAACAAGGAACAGAAGTTCAAACATATTACATTTATAAAATTTTGAACAGTATAATCATTCTGATGTCGACTGCCCCAATTAACGCATCATAGATGTATACATACTTCATATGTGAATATTATGCACATATTTTGTAATAACATATAAATGCACAATCATGATAGTAAATTTTGTATTCCATTGTTTCAATGCAGTCTTTTTTTACAGTTCAGACTATGAATTCACTATTACTGAAAATCTTTAATTTGAAGGGAATTTATTTAAATATTATTATTTTTTCCACTTTAATAAAGATAATACTTATAATTCAGCAATGTTTATATATTATATTACTAACTTCTGAAATATGATGTAGCTAATAGGTTCTAAAAGTATGAGCAATAATTTTATTAATCACAATATCAAAAAATAAGGGTTCATCACTGACACTGGAACATATAATATACAGCATAGCTTTTGGAAACTCAATTTGTCTTTGAAAAAAATTTGACTAGGAGATCCAGTGCATGAAACAAAGGAGGTTCAATGTCTTTAGCTGAGGATGAAGAGTACAAATATTCATTTATTGAAGATTACAAATATTCAGTTCTATACATACAAGCACAAACTTACCCCCAAGAAATCTGTTTTGTAAGTGCACAAAAAATAAAGCCTCAGATGCCCTGCTCTGCCCCAGACTCTTTGATTGCCTCTACTATTTCTGTTTCATCAGAATTTATGATACCACAATTGAACTCACTGATCATTTGAGTAGACATACATTGACTACCATGCAGTTTTTGTGGAGACAAGTTATTTGATAGTACCAGAAACATCATGCATTGCCTACATTTTAAATTAAATTTAGACAAAATAAATATAGTGTTTCAATCATTTATGTTAATACTGTCAGAGACACATAATATATAAGAATCTCAATTTTCCTATCTACAAAATCTTACCAAGGGATTATAGTGAGGAAAACTATTATGCTACTCTACAATACAGCATAAAATTGTCTTTCTACTTGTTTATACCCATAGATATACACAATGGAATACTTAATATCATTCCTCTACATGAAAAAAAACTCATAAAAGGTATTGATAAATATTGGTACAAAAGTTTGAATTCATTTAAAAAAAAAGCTAACAGCTGCAGCAAAATTGTACCTTCAGATTCAAGGCTTTATTTAAAATCAGTCCCCCACACAGATTTATTATTAGATGCATTATAATGTCTCAGATGACATGTCCCCTGCATATAAATTTTCAAGTTGTTTTTCCAAAGTAAGTAGGTGGAAAAAATATCTTTGCAATATTTTCCCCATTCCAAATCCTTTTATTTTCATTTTACTAACTTATGGGTAAAAAAATTTCAACAACTACATATGTTTGCATAACAATAGGAATCTGTTCATGGTAAGGGATTTTTCTTCTCTTTTAGAAAGTAATGCATTTTCTTGGAACTCTGGTTAAATAAATGGGATGGAATGAAGACAAATTTCTTCAAAATCAGAGAAAGCATGTGAAACATATGATACTGTAACTACTGTTTGAGCAGCATCACATAAAGAGAAGTGACCATGAACAAATGAAGCTGTGTCTACAGGATAAACATAAAGTTTCAGTCCTTTATGTTTATTTACCATCTAGAATCTTCTACTTTTTCTAACACCTTTTTTGACAAAATCTGTCATACTAGAAGCATATTACATTCAGTGACGATATCTGTATTCATTGAATCAAATCATAAATTAAACCCTAAACATTTGAAAATACTTTTTTAATCTGGTCTATGCTATTTAACTGAGATTAGTGGCACACATCAACTTGTTTTCAGAAAAGAACATTATTTCTGAGGCGAAGCAGGAGGTTCTCTGTGAGTTTAAGGCCAGCCTGGGCTTCGTAATGAGTCCAAGGCCAACCTGAACTACATAGTGAGGTCCTGTCTCTAAAATCAAAACAACCACCACAACAAAAATTAATTAGTGCTTGGATTAGTTTATCATTTACATTTTAAGTATTAAGGACTGTACTTAGTTCTCAGAAGATACTTATGAATACATCACTACTTTTACACTTGTATGTGAAAAGTGTGAAAAACTCACATGACCATATTTAATAAAAGCTCTTTTATTCATGTAATAATGCTGCAAAGCTGGGGAAGTCTCCTTGCTATGTACCATATCCTCATTCTTTCCAATCTCTAAGAATTTACATATGGCTTTAACTCCTGCAATATTATTGCTGAAATATGACCAAAGTTTTGGCCTTATGCCTAATCAATCATCAAATATTTTTTGGAAATGTTGTTTTGGGCACTTTGTTATTGTATTTTTATTATCCCTGTACACAACTCTCCTGGTTTGCACATGACAATGTTTTGTAGCTTCTATGTAACTGATTTTGTTTTTGCCTGTTCTCAGAACACCAAGTTTGTAACACCAAGTGTTTATTTACCAAGTTAACTAACCAATTTAAATTGTCCTAAGAGTTAATAAAATAATTTCCAACAGTACAAAGTTCTACAAATAGTCTGTCAAAGCTTTTTGAAAATATGATGATGTGTTATAGGAGAAAATCACATATGGAACAATTAAATTAAATTTCCAGGTTTTAGTGGGTTATCAACATTTTATGTTTTTCTATAGAACTAGAACTTATTTTATGTGGTTATGTATTGAAATAAAAGATTCATATTTGTAACAAAAATTCTACAGGATGATAGAAATAGATTTTCATTCCAACTAAACTATGTAATTTTGGGATTGCCTGATAACAGAAAAAAATGCAGCAATATTTTACCGATAAAACAGATATACGCAAAAAGTCTGTCAACAACAATCATCTGATTTGCACAAATAAATCTGTAATCCATGGTGACAAGAAAAAAGGAAAAGCGTGCGAGTAATAATCCAGAATATTTTCTTCTTCCATCTTGTATTTCATCTACCTTTATAAGTAAAATCTTTGCTATTTTTTTTCTTTGAAGTTGCAATGTTTCTGCGTTCCAGCTTTAAGATTATCAGTAATCAAACCACATTTTTATTGCATGATTGCTGTGTTCATAGAGTCCTTCTAAACTACACTTTTATTGAGTATAAAAAGTTAAGATATTTATTATTTATATATGATCTATTAAAAACCTACAAACTAATTTTGCTTTCATTGTATTGAACTGATCATGAGTATTGCATATTTTACTTAATGGGCTATAGGTTATAAGATCTTTAGTCTATTCAACTTTTTATCAAAAGCCTTCAACATTTATTTAACACCACTGCCAAACCACATGCTACAGCTCTGCGAGTCAGTTCATTTCAGAGCTCACAATTCATGCTTTTATTGGAAAATCATAAATACTATGAACTTACTTGACCAGAAAGTACAAAATGTCATACAGATTCTGGATATGTTTGTCTTAGCAAAGAAGTAAAGTGTATCTAAATGATAGTTCACAGCTCATCGTAATGTAGCTCTTCCCAAAGAAAGGTGAATATAAACTATTTATATTAATATATTTCTAATTAGTCACAACCTGAGGTATAGGATATCCTATTTAGGTGTCTGATGTTCATGTTAGCTAGGCAGATATAGCTAATAAAACAGTTTAATATGGCAAACTTTCATGATTTGTATTTAGTAAGTGACTGCTGTCGAATATGTATTGCTTGAAAAATGTAGATTGTTTCCATCAATTCACACTTGATTGTATGCCCCAACCTTGTAGCATTTAGTTCTTTCTTCAAGTTATTTTGATATTTTGTGCTTTATCTCTTAAATTATCACTTGCTTCTATGTAAAGATTTATGTGTTTAAAATGTTGTAATGCTAGCAGCCAACTTGTTTCAATATCATAAGTATGTATATTAATTTTTTTAAAAAAAACCCTTTCTTATATCCAGAAAAGTCTATAATTGCAGCCCCCATAGATGGGAAGCAAAATCAAGTAGGATGTTCACTCTTCTCCATGGTAAATTAACTCTATGATGAAATAATCCCACAACATAAGGCTTTTATAGGGTGAGTTGAAATTCTCTATAAATGAAATAACCGAGAAGCTGTTCAAAGTGACTAACGCATATCAGTTGTATGTCTGATCCTTGACTTCTCAAGTAAGAGGACTCTGGTTTTAAGGAATGACATTTAAAGAATAGTTTCTAGATTACCCTACAAAGTATACTCAAAATCTTCATATTGCTTAGCAATTTTCAGCCTCATACAGTGCCATTTTGGTTTCTACTTGAAAAAAAAATCTATTCTTTAGAATCCTTATGGAAATTCATAACTAGGAGACTTAATTTCTACTGTAGGATTAATGCAATAATTTTAGGGAAGAGATAAAACTTAACAACCAGAAGACAGCAAAGGTAGTCCCAGGCAGAGGAAGTAGTCAGTTTTCAAGCTCTAAGGTTAAAGAGTAGCACTTTTTTTTCAAAATAACCTAAAAGCTATTGTTTCTAGAAATAGGTAGGCAGTGCTACTGTCCCCTGCAGGGAAAGTTTGAGGAGTAGACAAGAGCTGAATGGCACTGGACAGCGGTATAACCATAGATTGCATTCTAATGAAGAAAAAAATCGCTGCAAAACACTGAGCATGAAAAATAAAGACAATATTATGCAATAATGTAAAATTGCATATATAGCTATAAAATTAATGCTGTATTTAACAATATGTGTACATACCAAAACCAGTAACATTTCTAGAAGCCTCAAACGATGCTTAACTTTAATTTATAGTCACCATGAAAGTTCAACATATAAATTTTTCATTGTTTACACAATAGCTTCAATATATATATATATATATATATATATATATATATATGAAATAATGCTTTGCTGTTAGCTCAGCTATGTCAGTACTGATGTGTATTTGCTCCTGTTCCTATGTTTATGTTATACTGAATAATGTAATAAAATCCTTTGCCATATATCCCTCTACTCTAGCATCTTTACTTTATTGAATAAATGAATAACAATGCTCTGTTAAGCCAAAAGACATAGAAAATATGAATGTTAATAAATTATGACAAAACACTTTCCAAGTATTTCATAGTAATTTACAGAATTGTTGACAGCTCATAAGAAAGTCATTTCCTTATGCCCTTGCCAATATTAGATGCAATCAAATGTTCTGAAATTTTCCCAACCTCATGGGTGAACTTTGGGTGTTACTGTTATTGTTGGAGTTGTTCTGATCATTATTTCATTTCTATGACAATTACTCAAACTTTGCCTGTTTGACTATTAGGATGACCTCTATAAACGGACTGTTTTTACTGAACTATTTCTATGATTGTGTCATAGTATGGAATTGATTTTAAGATGTCCTTGGACATTGGAGAAATTATCCTTTTGCCTCTTATAGACAACAGTTTCTTCACCACAAATCATTTGTTTTGATTTTCACTAATGTACCATTTCTGTAAAGATGTTTTAAATTTCCATATACTAAAACTGTCAAAACAACTTTCTTCCATTTTGCTGAGAGTCAAGACTGCATGCAAGGGTTTGAGATATAGATCAACAGCACAGCACCTGTCTGGCAAGGGCGAGGTCCTGAGTTTGATTCCTGGTACCAAAAAAATTAAAAAAACAAAAGACAGTATGCAAATAATTAAGTCATAAGTATTTATCTGCCTTTGAAAATATGCAAAAGATTACCAGGTCTCATTTCAATACAGTACTGACCGTTTTATGCCAGTAACAGTCGGCATGCACATTTCCCCACTTTCTAGGTTGTGTACTCTGTTCATTTTCCTATTTGCTATTCATCTGGATCTGCTACCACCCACTAAAAGCAATGGTTAACTCATAAAAACTAAAATGCCAATAATTCATCTCCGAGAAAAACTTAAACAACTTACTTCTAAAAGAAACGCAAATGAATTCTATGCCATCATGCAATGTATAGTATTTATTGCTTTCTATGACAATAAGTACTTTTGTATCTTCTAATAGACTTAATTGCTGTATTGCTTTGATTAATCAACACTGTAAGTCTCACATGTTACAATTCTCCTTTGAATCATTACTGATACTTTATTCCTTCATTCATTGAGCTGAATGACATCTTTGAAAAAAATTTCACTTTGTATGTCATGAAAGTCAGCATTTTAGCATTTTTGTCCTTGTAAAATCTACATTAATAGCCATTCTCTAGGCAAGAGACGTTGGTGATCTCAGATAGAATGCCTAAAAGACACAAAAGGATACTGTGACTGTAAAAAGTTAAAAAAAAAAAAAAAAAAAAACTAAACGTGAGTGTGTTGGGCAGTTTGGAGAAGAGTCAGGGCAGAGGGAAGAAGAGCATGGTGGGTCAGGACGGGGTTCTGCGGATGAGCCCAAGGTGCTTCCTTCCCTCTCAGCAGCAGAAAGAAGAGAGGGTTCACACATTGGCAGGCAGGACTGAAACTCACTGGTTAAATACTCCTTAGTATTTCTATATGAAACATTGGCTCTGGTTATTGGAGGGCTAGTTTAAAGATAATGGCAGAATTTTTAAGAAGAAAAGTTCATTGTCATTTGAGATAACATAAAGACGTACTTTTCAGAAAAAAATATATCATGTTTTGAATAAGGTATTTGGTTATATTGATGAATGTATAAAGATTTTTTTAGATATATTGTCTTCTTCTCCTTCTTGCCTTTGACTAACTTTTCTCTTATTGGGGAAGGCTTTTGTTACTCTTCTTTCCAAATCATCCCCGTCTAAACAAACTCTGTTTTTACTTCCTGTATGTGACACATTAACACTGTGAGTCCCATTAAAAGCCATGCAGCTGTCAAGTTCTCTCGGTACTATGCTACCGTGGCGGGGAAGAAGTTCAGTTTTAAATGACCATAGATTTCTCTTTTTCACTGTGCTGAGACAGCTTGTAAGTTATAGATAAATAGCAAGCCGTGCAGATTGACCTTCTCCCTTACCTTAGAAAGTTTTCGCAGCTTTTTAAAAGATCTGTACTTAGCCTGCTCTGCTTCCCAAACGGAGATAAATATGTTTCCTGACAGCCTGACGTTTTGTTTTTCTGTGGCAGCACTCCATTCATCACTCAGCTCCTAGAGCACATTTTCCAAATCCTGACAGAAACATCCCTGAAGCCTTCAGAGGGGAAAAACAAGCCCTCATCTCAGGCTTTGTAAATTACCACCAAGTATAGCCATGAATAAATGAAAATCAGTCCCGATTCAGACTTTTGGAACATCCTAAAAAAGAAAAGAAAAAAAAAAAAAAAACCCAGCAGCTAATGCTCCTTGTGGCCATTGCTAGGCAGAGCTCAGACCAGAGGAAATTAGGCAGGAAACGGAGAATACATTAAATATCCTCTTTTATACCATTTTTAGAAGCTAATTATTGGAGATCTCTGAGTGGAATGGTATGAAGCTTGTGTGCTTCCTTCAAATTATGTAAAACTCAGGGAGGCGGGAAATAAGGAAAAACTAAGGATTTAGAACACAAAAGCAGGGACAACCTTGCCAGAAGAGCTTAGTTAAAATGCACTCTGAGTGCCTGAGAGCAGTGCAGGAAAAGGCATTAGCCTTGATTGGTTTAGAAGACTGCTGACCTAACAACTGCTATCCTGAAGAGAAAAGACGTGGGCCGGGTAATGCAGTGTTCATTGTGGAGAAGAGAACCCAAATCAGTCTGTGCAGGAAGGAAAAGGGAACTGACACCAGTGCCGAAGGAATGGTCTGGTTGCATTGAGATCATTCATGCACAGGTAATGGGAAAACTATGAATGCATGCAAATAAATTCCCTGTCCAGGACCATGGCTACCAGCATAAAACAGTCAGCACTGTACTGAAACGAGACCTGGTACTCATTGGCGTATTTTCAAATGCTGATAAATTCAAGGACTAACTTTGACTGCACATCTAATAAAGCTAAATATGTACATGGGGTTGATAAGATTCTATATCAGGCTATATAAGATGCAGTGTAACAGAACCTGAGTTGGGGTAGAAGAAAGGCTGGAAGAGGAAAGAGTATTTCCTAAAGATAGTGTTCTAGAAAAGAGATGAGAAGAGGGACAGAACGAAGTTGTGCCACGAGAAGGGTGCACAGAGAGGAAAACGAAAGGTCCTAGGCAGAAGAATGCAGGTGATAGGAAATGGCTCAAAGAGAGCACTGAAAGACACGCTCAGGAATTGGGCAAGTGCCCATAGCTGGGCGTAGTGCTGGCTAACAGCATCACAGAGCAACGGAAACCGCTTTCACTGAGGTTCATCTTGTGCCATAAACTATTCCGTGAGGCTCTTGTGAATTTTGGTCAAAAAGTAGCCATGCAAACAAATTGTTACAATTAAGTCTACTTAAAAATAGAGAATTTTGATGAAATAACTTAAACAAAATAACTAACTTGACGAAAATGATAAAGCCAATAATTTCAAATCACTGCACCAACAACTGTGATAAGCAAAGGGGAATCTACAGATGTTTGTTATTGTCTAAGTTCCCCACCAAAATGGGCCCACAGCTTATTTAGAAGGCAAGGAGAATCACGTTAGGAAAGAGAACAGGAGAATAAGAAAATTCTGGTCTTAGTTTCTTTCTTGTACTGAGACACAATACCTGGTGCCTGGAAATGAAAGGAGAAAGGTTTATTTGGGCTCACAATTTGTGGAAGTTTCAGTCAATAGTATGCCAACTCCAATGCAGAATGTCATAATGGATGGGTCTGGGGAAAGGGGAAGGCTACTCACATCATGGGATCCAGGAAGCAGAGAGCAAAAGGACCAGCTAGGGAGGGACTTATACCCTCCCAGGTCACAACCCAAGTGACTCAACTCTGCAGACCAGAGCCCACCTCCTAACAGTGAGTCAGCTATAAACTCACATAACCCAGTCACCTCCAAAAGTCCCCCTTCGAGCACATGAGACTTGGGGGGGGTACAGCTATAAATCATAACACTGCTATAGGAAAATTGACAGTAAAGAGCAAAAAAGGATCAAACAAGTAATGCATCCAAAAGGGACCAGAAATGAAGAAGAGAACAGAGGGTAACTACAGCTGAGTGAAATTCAAAATTTTGAAACTGCCTAGCATAGGTGGAAGAGAAAAAGAAGTGGAAACAGAAAAATGGAGCACAATTCAAGTTATGGAATTTGAGTCAGCTAAAATGAAAGCCAGGAGGAGAAAGATGACTGAGATCTGAATATGGCAAGGAGAGTGTGGAGAGACATCAATGAACTCAACTTTGATACTATTTCTTGGGTAGGTTATACTGTATACACGGAGAAGTCCAGTAGGCTTACCGGAATGGCACAAAAGCCCCTAAGATTCCTGTTTAAATTGGAGTCAGTAGCTCCACAGAAATAATAGGAAGCCAAAGAAATCCCATCTCAGTTCTCTCTCTACTAGTGCAAAAATATCTCCTCTGCTACAAATACAGCAGGCTCCAGGTCATTCTTGACTCCTCCAACCCTTTTACTGAGATAGTCATATTCATTCTGTCACAATCACTTCATAGATCCCACTACAATTCATCTTCCTCACCAATTACACCATTACTAGTATAAGCCAGGCTCAAATAACTCCTCATCTTTATTGTTACAAGGCTCCCAGACTGGCTAGTAACTTCCACGTGGCTGACTGACAATTCGTCCTGTGCACTGTAGATAATATAATCTCATCAAACGTACATTACATTATGGCATGTTCCCATGTCACTTAAACCCCAATCACAGCCAATGCTCCAAGGTCAAAGACAAAAGAGCATCGTACCACACAACTCCTGCTTAATCTGCCCCGGGCAGGACGGACTTCTTTAGCTCTCCAGTTTCCCTTGTGCTAATCCCCTTTACATGCTTCTTTACCTTCATTATATATCTAGTTAGTACCAATGCAACCCTTGCATTCCTTCACTTACAATCAGGTCTTTAAAACCCCTTTTAAATCCTCTGCACTGTATCAAATAATACTGTTAGTTTAGAATATTTCAAGCATGAGTTTCAGTTTATTTGTCTTGTTATTAAATTTGTTTTTCTTTCCTTTTCATTACCAACAATGCGCACTTTAATCTCTTGCAGTCAGGCTTTTGTGCAACCATTCCAGTGAATCTTCCCTCTTCAGGATGAGCAAAAATCGTTCATTCCAATCCTGTGGTGGATTCAGGGTCATCATGCTGACCCTCAGATACATCTGACCTATTTCAGTATCACTCTCCTTTTGACACACTTTGTTACTTGCCATGTTCGGTTGAGTGGCCTTCTAGCTTTCTCCTATCACTCATTCAGTTACTTTTGCAGATTTCTCTACTCATTTTCTAGCACAAAACACTGCCTCATGCCAAGGCTTTGCACTGGACCTTCTTGCTTACGTACACAGAATGCCTGAGATGTCTCTGTACCTTCTCAGTCTACACACACCTTCCATATCTTATCTGCAACAACTTCCCTTCATTTCAGCCTCATAGATACAACAGTTTATTTAATATCACCACTTCGGTACCCTAGATGCATTTCCTATTTAAGTTTATTTTAGTAAAAATGCGTCACCATTAATTGTAACGTATTGACTTGACTTAGTAAGAACTGCCCAGGAGATTAGTAAAGTAATTCAGGGTGTGTCTGTGAGTGATGGACATAAGAGTCCAAGGAAATGAGAGAGGAAGACCCGCCCTGATATGAGTGGCGTCAGCCAGTAGGCTTATAGCCTGAAATGGAACGTAAAGGGAAAGAAGAAGGAAGGGTTTCTGCTTTGGAAAAGCTCATCTTCGCCACTGCCTCTGGACAGTAGTCTCCAGTTTCTTCAGCTTCTAACACAGATATACACTGGCAGCTCAGTGAACTTGGACTCATGCGTATCCCTGAGCCTTCCGGCTTGCTGGCTGCCATGTGCTGGCACCGAGCGGCTACTGGATCCTCTAGTTCTCCCTCACATGTATGGCTGCTGTGGATTCTTCAAGCTCTGATCTCAGACATGGCCATTGTGAATTCTTTCAGCGGTGATACTGTAAGGCGCTCCAACAAATCCATTGCATATTTATACATATAAATTCAATTGATTACTTGCATGATTATACATATTTATTTATAAGCATACATATGTTATTTTGATTTTGCATAATTACAAATAGATATTCAGTTGCATAGTTATACCTATATATTGTACTGATTTTGTTGTACTAAGGAGCCCTAACTAATACAAAGGATAAGAATTTAAAAAATAAGTCTAAAAACAGCACATTATTTAAAATAGTACACAGCTGAGGACATGGCTTAAGCATCTGCCCGGCAAGTGAAAAGTTGTGAGTTTCATTCCCAGCACCAAAATAAAATAAAGTAAGATAAAATAAAATAAAATAAAAAATAAGACATACTCTCCATCATTGTTTTCTTCTTGCCCTTACTTATTTTATTTTACATAAAATTATATTAGACATTTGATGATTATTTTCTATCTCCTCTACAAAAACATGAGTTCTTGAATATAATATTGAACATTGAATTTCTCATGCTCAGAACTTAGTGTCAAGGAGATGCTCAAAATGTGTTTGTTAAATTAGATAAGAGATAAGCAATTAATGCCAATCAGTCTCATTAAACTGAAAACTCACGGGGTACAGAAACTGTTTACAAGTTTGACTCACATTGTTTTCCCAGAGCCTGTCAATTTGTTTTTATTAAATGCTTTTGACTGTTTGAATAAATAAAACATTCTTAGAGTAGTGAAAATTTTACCAAGGACAAAGAGACTAAGGTTGCAACAAAGAGTAAAATAAAGATACCCAAAAATGTAGCTCAGCAGCACAGCACCTGCCTGGCAAGCAGAAGTTCCTAAATTTGATTTCTGGTTAAAAAAAAAAAAAATATATATATATATATATATATATATATATATATATATATATATATCTCCCCAACATAGCAAATGATATGAATTGCTAACAGTTAATTACTAACATTTCATAACTAGAAAATTACTAATTATGTTCAGGGTCAATTTGAGCATGGTCCATAATGACAGCTGTTTAAGCAATAGCAAGCAGAGACAGTCCCTAAAAGTTAGTGTGACATACTATTATTTCTATCATGTAGGTTCGTTTAATTCCATACACAGGTGTTATAATGTCCTGTATTGCTGCACTGAATCCACTCGCTTTTCCAGTTAAATGTTGTACTTATTCTCTCTCTCAAAATGCAAAAGGTTGGCCGGCTTCGTCTTCATCTTTGCATGAATAAGAAGCTACACCTCTGAAACTAGCAAGGTTTAATCATAGCTTAGACTAAATTTTGTCCAAGAGTTAGGTTCAAAACATGAGGGAAATTATTTTATAAGAGAATTAAGAAGATAAAGTCATTGGTAGCCCTAATGTAAGCTGAAACTAGAATGGATATAAAAGAATGAATAATCTGAAGACAAGGCTTGTGAATTCTTCAAAATTTGTGTTGTTCATTCTCCTTCATTTTCATTTTTGTACAAAGTATTCATATATCAAAAAAAACTGCAAGAGAAGAAAGTTGCTGAGAATTTAGGTTTTAAAGCTGGCTACATGTAGGGAATATTTGAACCTTATTTAAATATTGAAACTGAGAAGTTTAAATGAGTAAGAGTCAGGTAATGCTTCCTGGTCTACCAGAATTGTTTAAAGCTTAATGATTTTGAAAATGTTAAAAAGATTATAAAGCAAGTCCCTTGGCGAGTATGACATGGATAAAGAGAAACTCTACAGTGTTGCAGCAGCCAGAAAATGTTAATTATATTATGCACAAAGCAGTAATGAATCTAGAAGCCAGTCCAGTAAGGACGTTTTTGTCATTAAGTTTGAACTAGTCAAAATAGAAAAGCTGGTTTAGGTGCCAGCACTGCCAAGGATGAGGACCATGACTCAGCTACGCTTGGTGTTCCCTTTGATTTACTATCACACTAGCAAATCCTTGCAAACAGTAAACACGAGATTAAATATGCAAGTTTGAAGATGCTCCTGAGGCTCTGCTTTATTCCACACAAGGCCATTTCTCAAGTGCAGCACCACCAGCACCCTATGCAGTGCAAGGGACCTTCCCAGTCAGCAAAGCGCAGAACACGGGGGTTGATTTTTTTTTTTTTTTTTGTATCTAGTTGGGTAGGAAGTCCTGACAGCACTAAAGGGCTAGTCTCTTTCATTTTGGGGAACTATGTTGCTCTAAAGAATCACAGTTCTGCACCTTGTTCCTCAGTAGGTCATCAGTGTGCACACTGCCTGTCCCTCACCTGGAAGGAGATGGGAGCAAACACTCATCTCAGAAATCAGGGCTTCATTTAGGAAACTGGAAGTGACAATAGCACCATAGAGAATAATGGCTCTCTCTTAGACACTGAGAGGCCAACAATAGTTACTCACTGAGAAACACACGTACACACTCACACACACACGAAGGCCTCTAAGAGGTAAATGAATAGTTTATACTCAATCACTTCATCAAATAAAGTAGAATTGAAAGCATCATATACACACACCCATGTTTATAGCAGCACCCTCTGTAATAGATAAATATTGGAAACTACTCATATGCTCATCAACCAATGAATGAATAAAAAAATATGTGTTTCTATTTATATACTGAAGGACTGCTCAGCCATAAAGAAGGATAAACTTAAGACATTTTATAGCTAAATAGATGGAACATAAGACCATGTGCTTAAAGTAAATCACACACAGAGGTGTAAATATTGCATTGTTTCTTTGGTTTAAGAAACTGAAAGTGTAAATAAGAACAAAAATATATAGTAGATGTTGTGAAGTAAGAAGCAATTATCCAAAGGGAAAGGGGAATTTGAGGGGAGTGGAAGGGAAAAGAAAAATGAGGAAAAAAAAGATAAAATGGAAAAAAGGCTTTGTAACTACTAAGGGGAAGAGAGGTCAAAGGGAGGGAAGGGGAGCGGAAACAAAGAGGAACTAAGATGTTTCATGTACAGATACAAATTCCTTATGATGCTTGTGATCATTATGCATATCTAAATTGCACCAATAAATTCAGTTACAAAAAATCAACAAGAATATATTCTATATTGCATTTCAGGTAAACTGATTAAGTTTACTTATTTTAGATCACAGATAAACATATGCATAACACTTAGGTAAAATTACTTATAAAAAATTATAGCTTTAAAAGCTATTCATGGTACAATCTCAATTTATGATTTCTTGAAGCTTTATAGCTTTACATGGAAAATGTCCACTTGCAAATAGTGTTCCACTGCTCTGCCCACTGATAGGGTGAATCCAGCTGAGGATGTGTTGATAAAGACCATGCTTTCTTTCTGAAATGTCTTTGCTGACCTCATTAGGCACCATGCTTCTATGAAGAGACAGTGTGTGGGGGAGACAGGGTTTTAAGAAACCAAGAATTTGAAATGGGTATCGTCTACTCAAAAAAAAAAAAAAAACCCTGGAATCATTGTTTAAAAACTCTTATGAACATTTTCCCTGTTTCTTAGAGTAAGCATTTGATATAGTTGGGGGAAAAAACTATGTTTTCTGTTCTCATTTCACATCATTGTTTAAATTACAGACCTTAAGAAAGTGACAGCATAAGGGAAAAACAGAGGAGATAAACTGCTATTCTGTCCACACGTGTGACCTCTTTAACCCTGTGTTTAGTTGCAGCAAATCCTCAGCATCTTCATGCTTGCTCTTGTCAAACGTTGAAAAGAATCCTCATCCTTCCATTTCTCTGTGTCCAGATTCTTACTCTGAATACCAGTAATCAATTCAGAAAATGCCACAATTAAAACAAATGACTGCGTCTAACGGGCTGCTAAAACTGTTGAAGCAAAGCTCTAATTTTTATGCTTGGTCAAATTAAGAATACTCACATTCTCTCATCACTGGGTAATTCAATATTATCTCTAGGATGAGCAAATATATTTCTTACTCAGTACTTGGGGAGTGTGTGAACTGACTGCACTTGAGAAAGTACAATACTGATCAATGGAAAAAAGGAGATAAAGAAAGAAGGAAACAGTCATGAATCTCTTTAAGAGGGTAGAATAAAAGTAAAAAATATTGATGACTCAAAGATGTATTTTATGAAATAACTCATTATCTCCAATGTAAAACTTGTCATTATCAGAGTTCAGTTATTAATCCAATGCTTTTTATAAACCTTCTGCCAGGTACTTGTTCGAAGATGTGAAAAAAATAAAAAGGCAAGACACAATGGGAGTGTAACTCAGGAGAAACGGCAGTGCGGGCAGATAGGACGCTTTAAGCAGCTTGAGATCAAAGGAACAGAGGGGCGACAGACATTTTCGAAGATATAAAAAAGGGATGATGTGTTATGACTCTGAAAGCAAGAGATACATACAAGGTGAGGGTTGGTGAGATGTAAGTCTGAAGTAAGATGGATATTAATAACCTTAAAATTAAGATTCATGCGTAATTCAGTGCTTAAATGTCAGTACCAAAAATGAAAATAAATGACACAAAGAGGAAAAGGTTAAAACACTCAACTACCTTTTTTCTAAAAGAAATATGAAGTGGGCTGTTGTTCACCAGGGCTTTTTGAGAAGGTTGCTGCAGAAAGTGGGAAGAAGAAGAAAACATGGACACTTAGAAGCATTACCTGGGTCAGACTGAGTTGGAAGATCACAAATTCATTATGACATCCATTTGCATGCTTTTCTGATTTTCAATAGAATTCAGTATCCCAAGTGAAAAAGGAAAGTAAGGTTCCTTTGTTGAAAAGAATAAAGATATCTTTTAGATATAAAAAGAAGTAAAAAGGGTTGAAAGAATTGAAGATGTGGGCAAGACAATCATTTAAACTGTGTATGTAATATATGAGTAAGTTGGATAATAAGGAAAAAGAGCAGATACTCGTCGGAAGAAAATGAGGTGTGCCAGGTACCTGGGCTTGGTAGCAGTTAGGGAATGTGATATGATTACTGCATCGTTATTCTACGAGGGAGAGGCTCCGGGAATACCAAGATTGGCAATGGAGCCATTAACCAATAACGAACACCAAATGGAGAAGAATGTCAATGCGTACAAGATGATCAAGGGGTTCTGCCAAAAGCAATTGACTTGCCAATCCATTTTCTTAGACAAATCTAATAATGAAAAGAGTTACAGATAAGGGGACATTTCCTTTCAGATTTCTCAATCTAGTTGAATAAGAACAGAGGTAGTAAAAGAGGAAGAAAGATGACACTAAACTACAGATAGTAGTATTTTAAAAATCAAAGCAAATGACAACAGTACCACTCCATTCTCGTCTTTGGATTGCAGGTGTGTTACTACCACTCCTGGCTTTCTATTGGTGGTTTCTGTGCCACATCCCCAGCAGGTGAATAGAGTTATACATTGAGATAAGCAGGTGTCATTGAAAATTTGAGATAACCACTCAAAGAGAATGTCTCCTGCAAATACTGCCCACTTAGTAGATGGATTCTGTTAAATAACAGAACTTGTCCAAAACCTCAAACCTTCTCCACTTTGCTCAAACTATTAAGTAAATTTCAATCCCTGAAATATTCTCACCTTAGAACTACAAAACCTGCACACCTATCCGGAGTGCTCCTTTCTCCTGGGCTTTCTTTGCAGGGGGGTGCTCTTCCTCGTCAGTATGAACCCCTGTGCCACACGTACAGCTTAGATTTTACCCTCTCTCACTCTTACATACCCACCAAACAACACTTTTCTTTTCTACAATGTTATTATTCTCAAAAAAAAAAACACCACATACCATCTCAGAAAATTAACATCTTCTTCAAATCTCTATTATCCTGCAGAAACAACTCTGTCTTTCGTGAAACCCTCATAGATAAAACTTTCTGAGTGAGTCATTCTGCCTCGCTTTCCTGAACTCCTACTCACTCAACACATTTTCATCTGGGTTTCGCCCCCTCCCCATGACTTCAGCAATACATCTTTAGCTGAGATCGCCAATGCTCACCCTGTGTTCAAATGCAATTGATGTTTTTCAGTCCTCGTCTCAATTAACCTTTCAGCAACCACCAACAGAGACAATTACTTTCTCATTTTTTATAAGACATTTTTTTCCTGGCCTTTAGAATGCTGTAGATTTCTGTTGCTGTGGTTTTCCTTCTCTATGACAATACACTTTAATTCTTTCAAGCTTGTCTACTTCAATATACTCTAAAACTATGAGGATACATGAAGTTTGCTTCCTAAAAGTATCTCCTTTTTTTCACTCTAACTCTTCCAACGGCTCTGATCTACACTGAAAGATTCCATTCCCTTTTACACAACTGATCTTTCCCAATTTGTTGTTGCCACTTCTTTCTCATATAGCTAACTGTTCTCAAGAGTTTTGCTTGGATAAATGAGTGGAATATTGATTTTCATGGAGAAATAAAAGAGTAATTATCTCTAGATATATCTTGGAGGTCTTTTTTTAAATGAACTCCTAGACTTTTCTCAACACTCAGATCAGTCCAATTGTGTGTCTAACACACAAATCTCTTGTTCTTATCTTCCATAGCATGTAGTTATTTCTACCACTACATATAGACTATAGTGTTAAATCATCTACATCAAAGTGCTTACATTTCATTCCCAATTTAAGAGCTCCTTAGAACTACAGTCAGATTCTAGTCATGATTTTCTTTCCAGAAACTCCTGTTCTGATGTGATAGGTACTCAAAATTTTCAAAAGACTAATTGAAAGCTAACAGCACACTACTTTTTAAAATATACTGTGGAGTTCTCAAAAACGTGTTAAATGCCTGCTCACAGAAGAAGGAATCCTGTGATTAAAGAAAGTCAAGGAAGTTTGTACTTCTTCCTAATCAGAGATTTCAACACATGATTACACCCCAAAAGCTATATGTTCTTAAATTTTAAAAACTGTTAATATTTAAGGCTTAAACAAGGGAAGAATGTTATCTCTTTCCTTCTTTTAACACATATAGTCAAATCCTTTAAACAGTTTTCCTTTAATTCAACATGGTTTGCATTTAACTCATTAGTTTCAACAAAACAGATGTTAAAGAAGCAGAGTGTGGACCATTTGCTTTGTCCAGAATGCTTCTTGTTTATAAGAATCAGATGTTAATCATCCAATAGACCTGAGAATAAAACATTTGATCCATGCAGCTTTGATAAACAATTGACAAATACAAGATCAAAGCTAACAGATTATTTTTGCCATTTTACAGTTACTAAAATCAAGAATTTATCCAACTATAAAAATAACAATATCATAACTACATTCAAGCCATTCTTTTATTTTTTAGTGCCCTTATAAAAACAATAGTTACTTAAGCACCAAGTGTACTACCCCTTAGTCACCTACAAGTAGAAAGTGCTTAGATAGCAGAAGCACCAATAGGTCCCAAATAGAACCTCCCCTGAAGCTCAAAAATCTACCACATCACTTTCAGAATATGTTGGCTAGTAGAGTTTGGACAAACCACATCCACAAGTAGAGAGCATAGATAAAATAATAGCCCTCCCTTGAAAGATTTTTGCAGCATGCTTTCTTTACAGTGCGACAGAGAAGGAACTTCTATTGCCAAATAGAAAGTTCTAACATATGCTATGGCAGGCAGCGTTATGTAACAATAGGGTGCTCATCTTGGTAACCAGAACTCTTATTAAGAACAACACCACAGCAAAGTGACTCATCAGCCTGTGTGCTCTTTCTCGATTCTAGTAATTTGGGACAAGTGTGGGGAAGTTGCAAGTCGTTGATGTGCCGTGTAAAATGACAGGCAAGAGAAGTTACTAAGCAACAACATTAAGCACTTGCATTTTTCTAATCTTTAAAAGCTGCCCAAAGCTGAATAATCCTGTAATATAAAGGGAAAGGGAAAAGCATCGTAGGAGTCATGCTTTTGACTGAATGGAAAGGTTTTGCTCGATAATTCTGAAATTGTGATTCACTACGAATTCATCTGTCTTGGTCTTAAGCGTTACTTCAGATGTAGAATCCTTTAAATTCTCTTTTACCCTTACACTTGCCACTGTCACCCACATATACTAGGTCTACAATGAAAACCATGAGTGGGGGGGGTGTCCCAATGAGACCGGAAACCTGTATGTTTAGCTGTTTGTTTCTCAGTGCTGTTACAACACAAGAAGCAACAGTGACAAGAAAACCTTTAGTTGTTCCCTGGCTAAGGTGCCTTTGCTTTGCTCTGTCTCTTTCGCCAAAGGGCTGTGATTAGTCCTGTAGTACTTTGTCCATTCCATTATCAATACTTAGTCTTCCCTGATCCTGGCACAGGGCTTCACAGAGTAAGGGGTCAATGACCCAGGGATGAAATAGGAGGCAGGTTCTGTAAGCAGTTCTGTCTCTGAAATGATAGCTTTAATATCTCCCACTGAGCAGAACCTTAAGGTTTCCAGAAAGAGCTGAGTATTACCTATAACTTCCAAACACACACCCGGAAAAGCATGACAAGCAAAAATTCCTCACTCTTTTTTTTTTTTTCTTTAACCAGCAAAGGGATTCCTTGGTGAAAAGCCAAGGAAAGAACACTGCCTTTGTATTTCTGCATCAGCAAAACAAGTTGCTGAGTAATCTACAAACTCATCTTTTCTGCTTGAAGCTGTTTTCAGGTCAAGGATCCAGTAATGCTTCCCACAGCTCTTCTATTTCTTCCTCCTTTTGGGCTCATGTAACTCAAAGGGAATTGATCTGGGTAACAACGGGCTTCCTCATGAGAGGTCACAATTTCCCAGTATGCTTAACTACAAAGATCGAGTAGTCAAGATAGAACAAAGCAGAATATTATTTGATATACCAAATGGATGGCAACGCTATGTTTTAAGAATGCAAAAGGGCGAAAAGAGAACTCTCTTCCTGCCTTTAGGTAATGGGAAAGTAATAAAAGTTTCTGAGGATTAATAGTGGGCCAGTTACTCCCCTGGGTAGGTTATATATTTTCTAATTTATCCCTGTTAAAAGTTACCTTTTTTTCCGTGACTCAGTAAAAATCTTTTGGGCAGCAGGGCAGTACCTGTCTATTGTGTGCAAGGTCCTGAGTTTGACTTCCACTAACCAAAAAAAATACATAAATAAAAAAAATCTTTTGGGCAAAAATGGTAAGTAATGGACATTATTAAAAGAGAGTTTATAACAGCATTTAATACATATTATAAATCTTATTAGGTTGTTCCTATTTATATAAAACTAAACTATAGACTCAAAACTTAGATTTTGGTCTAGATTTTTCTTATTACTGATGCATTATTTGAGACAGTCCAAGTAAATTGGAAGTAATAAGTAACAAACAGTTTCAGTTTTTATGATGTTCATTTTGTTCTGAAGCTATTAGATACATGATTAAAGCATGTAATTCTATGCAATGGATTCCACTTTCATTATCTGTGCTTCCCAAGAAGAAATCTAAATTACAGAATTTAAATCACTGGCTCAAGGTCAACCAAGTAGTAATGATTTTTAACCCAAGAAATCTGAGAAAAAAGACCAAATTTTTACGCCCATATCATTATATAAGAAGGAAATCATGAAATTCAAATAAATCTTGCCTATTGAGAGAATATATGTGCAGTTGATTTCTCCACACCATTATCCACAAAATCATTTCCTCCTGAACATTCAAACTGCATGACTCTTCAAAGGAAAAGAAAACATAAAGCAAGGTCCAGGTGTTTCACCAGGGTAATATTATCCTAAGTAATCATTATTTTCACCAACATTATTTTAAATAGCTCCCACACTATGCTGCCTATCTTTCCTCCATCTGATTATAATTCTTCGATAACTGATTCATGGATTATCAAGAATAAAATATAATGATTTGAGCTAAAATGTTCTCTTTAAAATGTATTGCAGTGTCCAGGGATATAGCTCAGTGGCACAGGGCCTGCCTGGCAAGTGTGAGGTCATGAGTTCAATCCCCAGTATCAAAAACAAAAAGAAAAAAAAAATAAAAGAACTGCATTTAGAAAGTCACATTTTATATCATCACAATTGTTACAATCATTAAATATTTACTGAAAAATTTATGAAATCATTACAAATAAAATTCAAATTATCACATAAATAGAAAACACATCTTTGGAGGCAGAAGATGGGGTTGTTTTTTTTTTAATTTTTTCACCCACTAGTAATCATTAATTCACTCTTCTGCACAAATATCTCATGTCTGCTTTCAGAAATGATTTCCCATTTGTTAACCATGATTGAATTCAATTTTCTAAGCTATTTCTGCTCAAAAAGTTCAAGAAACAAATAAAAGCATTATATGACAACTTCATACTATTATCCTAAAAGAACTGAAGCTCTTTGATGAACCTTTTATCCTAATATTTGTTTTTATTTGCTCTCTAATGATGTTAATTAATTAACACAAGAACTTAGATATAAATAAAAATGTCTATTTTGTCATCTAGAAATAAATCCCATTTGTCATATACCAAAATGCCATTCCTATATTCTAAATGTGCTACACTGGTTGACCAGCCCTAATTCAAAAATTTGAAATTAGTAATGCCTCCAAATCAGAAACTTAATGAGTGTGGATATGATACCGCCAATAAAATACCTCACTCCTGATCTCACGAGACGCATTACAGTCAAAACACAGGAACTCTAAATTACTGTGTAACGCTACCTTTAGGCTATTTGCATGAAGCAAATGTAAAACAAATAAACTTCATATATAGACATGAGTCTCTTCCCTAAGCTGTCTCATTATGTATATGCAAACATTCCAAAATTTAAGACAAATCCCAAATCAGAAGCATTTCTGGTGGCAAGCATTTCAAATAAGATATACTTAATCAGAACTACACAGGGTATGAAATGAGTTTTGAGTAAATTATACTTAATCATAAGATCCACCTATTAAAATATACTCCTCTGGCTCTTACCTTATACATTGAAAGAAAATGCTCCAGTCTTTTTAGGGTAGAGGCTAAATATTGTGACAGTGGATCTCCCTAGCTCTTCAGGGAATAAAATTAGAGTGTTTAATCCAATTATTTAAGAGCATTTGTGTATTGAGCTTTAATGCTCTTTTAGATGATACGCTAAGCACTAAAGTTCTACAGACAAATAAGTCTCCGATCCCTTCTTCAAGGCATAAGCCAGATGATTTCAATCACCTGTAGCATATTTAATAAAAAAGATAAGCACAGACGTTTCAGTGGGGCCACAAGCAGGTGGACCAGTTGTAGAATCCAAATAGAATCCTCAAAGTGTCATGGCACATTAGTGTGGAGTGACACCAGAGGAGTTTGGATGTCAAGAAGTAGATTATAGAAAAGCAAGTCTAAAAAAGAGACAGAGGAGTTGCAAAGTAGCATAAGCCACAGAGACTTACAAGCCAGCGACAGTGAACAGCGGACTTAGAATATTTTAGCTAAAAGCATGGTAGATAGAACCAGACCGTTGGATTGAAGCCCCAGCTCTACTTCTGCCAGTTTGAGACTCGGGAAAAAAGAGCTTAACACAGTTGCTCTTTCTTTAGTTTGCTCTTTAATAAAATAGGAAAGATAATACTAATAAGCTAACCTATAGGGGTACTGTCGAGATTAAATGTGCAGGATACTTACAGGAACAACTGGGCATATATTACACACTCAGCAAAATTGCTACCATTGTTTTAAACTGGAAGAGGATGACAGACAATAGGAAAGAAAGTCAATTTAATGTTACATTTAAAATCAGCTTTAGAACTCTCTTCCTGACCCCATCGTGAAATGCCAAAAAGACAAGAGAACAAATCAGGGCCAACATGTGAACAGACTTATAAAGCTTCAACCCAATGCCTGCCTCTGACAGTACTTCAGTAGCATTAGCTCTGGTTATGGGGCATATTTATTGATTTTCTGATTTTGAAGGTAACAGCTGTTCCCTTCCTGCATCTATAGTGGTTGGCACATTGCCAATCAGAAATAACCGAGTCAAGGACATTGTGTTTCAAATTTATGATGCAACACTAGCTCCCTATTAAAGACGAATTCTTTATTTCAAATTGTTGACTCAGATAATCCTTAAAAAAGAACTTCAGCTGCTTAAATTTAGCATACTGAGAAAAATCAATCTTAAAATATTACTTGGCTCTAAGCCTATGACTTTTTCCTTTATTCTTTCTTAGTGTTTGTTGTCTTTTGTGACAAGGAGACCAGTGACAGTAATCACATTGGCCTCCGTTACTCTTCATATTTTACCTACATGAACCATTTTGTCTTTTATTTTTGCTAAAGATGGTCTTTTACTTCCTGACATATTTCCAGGCAACAAATATTCAAGAACCAGTGGTCTTTCCAGTAGTGTTTATCTCCCCCATCACCATCTGGATACCTCCCCAGCCCACTTTCCTTTGAATCATAATTTTATTTTCTGCTTTGCAAAAATACACAAGGGTAATCTGAAGATAAGCCTCATTTGGACAATCAGACCTTAGGATTGTTGGAAGACGTGTTTACCACTACTTAAAGAGATCATTCGAGTATAAGGTCTTCATCCCATACATAGACTAAATCATTTTTTTTTCTTTTTTTAATGTCCCTTAGGATGGATTCTGGAAGTAACACCATCTCCAAGCATGTCATCTTTTTATTTTCCTTTTAAATCCCCCACACACACCGCATGCACACATACTTTGTTTTTAGATCTCTCAACTACTTTTCGTTTTTATTAAATCTATCATCTTCCTTCCTGGCAATGTTCCCAGCTTCATTTCCACAGTTTGTGAAGTCAAAGCAGAAATGAAATTGGAATGATGACTATGCCAAATTTAGACGTGGTGGTCAATTTAAGTTTCACATTTGGTGGTCGCAATCTTGGGTATAGCAGAGCAGGGAAATCTCTATTACCTGGCATGATTTCTCAGATACTCATGACCTGCTGCATCCTGGGAATGATACTCCCTGAGCCATAGCAGAGTACCATTTTAATAGAATAGGCAGCAAAGTCATTAGGGGAGTTAGTCACATGAGGGTCTAATCCTAGCCTATCATACACCAAACAAGCTGCTTTCTACAGCTTTTTAATTCTCCATGGGATTGAGTTTCCTTTCAGTGGGAGAGAATGCAACCTCCCAAAGTTGTTATAACATTTTTAAAAAATGTCATACTCAAACCACTGGACCTACTACCTGCAATTACTGTGCCCACAGCAACTGCCATATCCATGCATTATATGACCAAATCATATATGGCAGTAATCCAGGAAGCCCCTGAGGAGTTGAACCTCCTTCACCATTAATACCAAATGGTGAATAAATGTGTGCAACTCTTACTTGATGTTATTTTATGTTGATGTTTTATACAAGAGAGAAAAGGCTAAAGAAGAGAGACAGGCAGAAGAAAGAGGCCTATTTACAAGTTTGCCTGAAGCATCCTCTGGACCAGTGTTCTGGGGGAAAGAAAGGGCATTACTCTTAAGAGAATTCTATAACAGTGTCATGCATATATATATAAATACAGCTCTGTTCCCAAGGACAGCCAGGAGCAGAAACTTCCAGGAAAGCATAATCTGAAAATGTTACTTCAAGTCTCCATATCACATAATGATCATTATTGATGAACAAGATTATGTTTAGGGACTAATAGCTACATTTGATTGGTCAACTCACAAGTCTTCTTTCAGTAGTGTGCGAGGAAAACTGTAAAACATAGGATATTCTCCTAGCTCAGAGACTGTCCCAACTTCAGCAATGGTTTAATTATGAAAATGGTTGTTTTATTTTTTAAAAAATTGTTTTGCCAATCTCTTTTTAAGACATAATATGAGCTTTGTTTACCAGTAAGATGGGAAAGTATAACTCAAAATCATGTCTTTAGCTCAATTATATTTACTTAAGTTTCTATCTTTAAAAAAATTTTCATAAACTGTTATCTATATGCTTTGCCTGATTTTCCTTTTCATACTGAAATAGTCAAGCTTCAAGTCAGTACATTTTAGAGTCTCTCCAACTTATGTTCTTTTGGCTTTTATATAAATGTTTCCTTTGCTTTTTTATTGTTGTTAAAATTTGTAGCCACTCTCTCATATGCGCTGCCATAACATTCTCCTCCATATTTTACTCAGTAATTCACAGTCACCTGTAGAGTTTATGCACAGAGAAATATGACCCATGGCAGAGATTGCCTACGTCAAATTAATTATTCCAACAAAATGTCAAAAATTCTAAGGAAGCCTTTGTATGTTAGAATTATGTAAGAAGAGTAGTTAATTAGACAAAACAATTCAAATTACATCCTGAACATGTTTTATTTTTAGTCATGTAATGAAGATTAGATAAATTAGAGAAATAGTAATATAATTTAAAACTGAAATAATAGGATAAAAGTGACCCTTAATTTCCTCATTTTTCTTGACAGAGGACTTCAGAATTACTTTGCATTTCGCAATAGTCATTTGAAAAGTTTCGAATTACCTCTTCCTATAGAGTTATGCTAGCCTATGGAGATGCCTAGTTACAGAAATCTAGATCCTGTTTTAGGTAACTTTTGTTCTTGTAATAACCTTGCTTGGAGTAAAAATATAAAAATACAGTGATTTCTCCCGTGATCTTCCAACAAAGTCTAGCATTACCCTTGCTACCCTTTTTTTTTTTTCATTAAAAACAAACAAAACAAAACAGAAACAACAAAAAACCCTCATCTGGGTGGAAAGACCTGACTAGATAGCTCAACATCTTTAGATTAATCATTTCTATTTCCTCGTTTAGAAATAGAACTTCCCTATTCTGCCTGTGCTTATGTATATGTGGTCATTTGTTTCAGGGCAAGCTGGCCCTTTGCTGACCTATTTTTAGAAAAGTTGGCTATCTGCAATGTGAACAACCAGTTGAAGTTTTTTTGTTTTGTTTTGTTTTGTTTTTTAAGTTTGTTAAGCCTTAATGCTGGGCCACTGACCATTCTGCTGCTTAGTTTCCAAGGACAAAGCCTTCTATGTAAAAATCACCACTGTGGAATTCCCAGGAAGACACAGCGTGGCAAGTGGAAGGGGTGATTGCCTGGTTACTGCCTGGTTAAGAGACTGAGGAAACGCTCCATCCACCCACTAGAGTGTTTAAATGTTTATCAGCGCCTCAGCGTCACCCAGGCTGTTCCTTGGCAGCTATCTAGAGACAGAGTCACATTTCACTTGACTTCAATAAGGTAAATCAATGACAGTTTGTTTTGTCTCTGATTGTTTCTTTCGCACATTAGGAAACAAATTGGCAGGGAAACTTGCAATACCCATTAAGTAGGGCGTTTGAAATTCTAAACCAGCCTCAGAATTTTTGGTTTCTTTGTTTTTTAAAATAAGCAAGCTGCCATCTCATCAGTAACTTTCAAGAGATCACTCTGGAAACAAATCTAGCACGCATTTATCGGTATTTTCGCCAAAATCACAGTGGACTGGGCACTTTGGCAGAGGTAACTAACTAAAGAAAGGTATTCAGTAGCAAAAAAAAGAAAAGAAAAGAAAAGAAAAAAAAGAAAGAAAGAAAGAAAGAAAGAAAGAAAAGAAAAGAAAAGAAAAGAAAAGAAAAGAAAAGAAAAGAAAAGAAAAGAAAAGAAAAGAAAAGAGGGCACGAGGGCTATAGCATAAGCAGCAAGGAGCCTGCGAGCTGACCGATTTCCCGGGCGCGGAAAATCCAAAGCCACGCTCGCCCAACTTCGCCCGCCGCGCCTGCAGCCTCCCCCCCTCCCCTCCCCTCCCCCGCACGCGGCCCGAAGCCGCCCGATCCCGGCCGAGCCGCGCGGAACTCACTGCAGTGCGCTGCGGGCCGGAGAGGCGCGTCCCAGGCGAGGCGGGGGCGAGCGCCAGAGCGCCGGCTTCTCGGGGAGACCGGACCGCGGCTCGGGGACCTCGCTTCTCACGCACGCCTGCAGCTGGCCGCTCGGTCGGGGCCCGGCACGACCCAGCCCGGCTTCCCGGGAGCGGAGCCTCGGGAACTCCGCTCGCTGTACCCTCCTGCCCACCTCCACCCCGTCCCCTTCCCCAGGCTCGGCCCGTACGAACTGGCGCCGCCGGAGAGCTGGAAATGACTTCCAGGAGACACCGCGGGCTGCCCGCAGCACCCCCAGCCCCCGCGATCATTTGCAACTCAAAAACAGCGGAGGATGCAAGTCAGTCTTGGCGTCACCCCCTTCCCCAAGTCGCACCTCCTCCCCCTCCACCACCACCGCGGCCACCCCGGTGTTCCGGGCTCCCCCTCCAGCTAGGGATCACAGAAAAGCTCGCATGCTCCAGGCCAGCAGACACCCGGGAGCAGCCCGAATTGCTCACAGACGCAAATACCTGTTGTCCATAACTACCGCTCTGCTTTCACCTCTCCGAGTCCTTGATTTGCATCGAGACGCGTGGAGGTTGGAAGTCTGAGCGTGCGTGCGTGAGTGTGTGTGTGTGTGTGTGTGTGTGTGTGTAGAAGGAGGCGATCTGCGCGGCTGCAGCAGCCCTGCCTGGCTCTGGCTGCCGCGGCTCCTGCTACTATCGCTGTTGGAGCGCCGGGGAATGAGACGGGCTGGCTTCACAGCTGTTTAACTGCTAGCTGAGTTATGAAGGCGGGGGTGGGGGGGGACCGTGCAGGTAGGAGCCGCCGCGAAAGAGACTCTAAACTGGGTTCACCGCACCTGCTACCGTTCAGGCTGCGTTTCCCCTCCACCAGGACAGCGGACAGCCCTCTCCCCGCTTCCTGACTCTCGGTCTTTAAGGGTCATTCATTGTTCGGCCACCACCTGCCTAATCCACTTCCACCAACTGCAGCAGCTGCAGCTGCACGCTGTGTTGCTGCGTTGGTGCTCGATGACCTGGGAGCAGGTAACCGGAGGATGCATAAGGGGAAAGTGGAAAAGCAGTTGGGTACCAGGAGGGAAAGTGTATGGATATGCTACCAATCAGGGCACAGATGAACATGATGATGTTGGAGCCACGTGTGCAAAATCATGCATTGGGTAATAAAAAGATATGCTAGTCAATAACCAAGTCATTTTATAGAATGTGTGCAAAGTCTAATAGTTACTAAAGACAGTGTCTGCTGGCCTAGATGTAGGGTATCGTCACACATGTGATCCTCAGTAGTTTTCACTTTACCCAGGATACCCTCTATAATGTCCATGTTTTAATACCACTCTATCAGCTACAGATTCTGATATTAAGTTGCCACTGCTGTCCAAGGATTCACCTTCTCTCTGCCTATTAGGGACTCATCCTCTGCCTTTATTAACTCCAACATAATCTCCGGCAAGGCCATACCAGAATTTATAAACTAAAGACATTGTCAATCTCCCCGCCACCCAAAGCTAGGATGCATCTTAATGCCTAACATCATTTAGTTCAGCAAAGATTTGTCTTCATGTTCTTGTTCTGTAAGAAAATGGGTGATCAATAAACTGCTCCTAAACACATATACACATACACAGGCACACACACTCACACACAGCAACTGCCAGTACTATTAATCTACTTTCAGCCTTCACTTGTGTAAGCTAAACATACATTTCTCTTTGATATTGTTTGTAATGCATAACTGTAAATTATTTCAGACTTGCTCTGAGTACTTTGCATGTTTGCTCTGTGTTTACCCAGTTGTGAGGTTTTGTGTAATAGGATAAGTAAAAAGGGAACACAGGAAAAAGAAAGACCCTGGAAACACAACAAAACCCCCAATGAAGACAAGAACCCAGAAAGATTAAAGTATACTTCTTTTCTGATTTATTTATTCATTTATTTATCTTCTTGAGACAGGGTCTCTCTATGCAGTTCAGCCTGGCCTTGAGCTCATTTTGTAACCCAAGCTGGACTCCAACTCGCAACAATCCTCCTGCCTCAGCCTCCGGAGTGCTGGGATTATAGGGGTGAGCCACCATGCCCGGCTCTCTGATTTATTTTTATAAAAATTACTTCCTTTGGTTAATCAAAGACCAGCCAATGAGCAAAGTGTTACCAAGTATCCTATACTTACCTCTTTACCAAAATCGACTTAACCATAATAGCAACAGAAATACTATATTTTAAAAATCACTCAACGGCTTATATGCAAAGCTTATCCAGAATTTTGAAAATGTCACAATAGTAATAAAACCAGATGTGATTTTATTTTTATATTTTTGTATTTTCTGTATTAAATAACTACTATATAAAACACAACAGATCTAAAAATACAGAGTAACTTCCTGCTTTTATATGTGTATGCGTATCAACCAAAAGAAGTAGCCTTCACCATCTAGAAACAGATGGTTTAATCTTAATCCACAGGTAGTTTAAGTTTATTCCATCCCTCAACTTATCACTTAATAATTTTTCCAGGATCTGATATTCCATAGTTTAGTTTTATTTCTCCTTAAAATTATTCCTAATATTTTACATCTCAAATATATTTTTAAAGAACCACACACTTTCTTTGGAGACTTGATTTATTACAATTTTTTAATTAAAAATAAGCAAGAGTGTAAATATCTGGCCTGCTTAGTGATGAAAGTACCATGAGAGACTGAAATATTTGGTCATGGGTAACACTAATTAGGAAGGTTGTTAAACTACTGACATTCTTCTTGAAATTTAAAGTGAAACATTTTTCCGGAGAAAATTATCAGATCTGGTAACAGAGAAAGTCAGTTGAGGACTGATGAATAATTCTTAATTCCTAACCCTCAGAACTCAGGAATTTCTAATTTGTCAGAAATTTTATAGATCACTGCTTTGCAACCCACTGTTCATTTCTCGAAAATGTTTCTATGGATTTTATAAACTTCATGGGAATCTTTGTGCAATTAATGTAACAACATAATGATAGGAAATGAATATGCCTTATCCGTGTGCATTAATAAAATAAATCATTCACTTATGAAGATACAGAAATACATCATGTTAATTTTCATCTAAATCTCACTCATAATGAAAATCTGTATTCCCAAAGTAATTAATTTAGTAATATTCTTTTACAGCAGGAAGTTTGTAAGGTCTCCCATAGCACTAGCCAAATCTGTATAGTTCATTCATGTAGCTCCAGCAGTTAGCAAATGGCTTAAAACATGTCATGTCCAAAATTAATAGTTTTTTACCAAAAGAGTGAAGAAAAATATCTATGGGTCCAGGAAATTGAGAAGATAAATTATCTGGGATTAAAAGTATTTAAATCCTTCCTATTTTTTTTCTGATGTTAAATAATTGTAGCACATTAAGGAAGTGACTCAGTTTTCATGGTCTCTAAGTATCCTTTCTGGTCTGTCACTCACAAACCTCACAAAACTGCACAATAAATATCCATGCCCAATATTATGCCAAAATGGATTCTTACTTTCCAAATGCAATCAATAACATTTCTCTACAATCTCACTTCCTCACCATTTTACAAACCAGAAACATAAAGGATTTTATTTTTCCTAGAGAAATGTAGAGCTTGCTTTGCAGCCTTTTAACTTTCAACTCTGTACCTAATCTTATGGTTACTACTTTACAAACTTAAAGAAAATAGGTTAGTACACACTTATGTACGTGCATGAGTTCTTAAAATGTTAGGAGTTGTCACTGACTTTTTGTTTCTCTCAATAAGATAGTTGTCAAGCAATGAAAAAAAAAACAAAAAAATGACATTATTTTTAGTACTAAGAATCTATTTTAATCACATCCCTTGATGCAAACTGATGGTTAAAATCATCTTGTCATGTTAATTATATCCAAAACATTTACTGAACATCAATCATATGCAAAGTATTGGGGCCAGAAATGTGGCTCAGTCAGTCATAGCACCTGCTTTTTAAAGAAAATATTGCCTCAAAACTAAATGTATCCTTACCTTTTATTTGCATTGCCTAACTACTTAATGTTTTAGAACACTTGAGTCATTGAAAGTTATACACATGATTTAAATCAACCCATCCTGACTTTAGTGATGAGAGTTGCTTTCTAAGTAGAACTGACTGTCGTATAGGAACTCTCCCCCTGGACTCAAATCTGTGAATCACTAGACATAAGTTGGAAGGTTATGGGAGACTCAGAAAAGTCATGATTTTATTGAACTTTTTCTTAAAAAAAATAATGCTCATAAAATATTACATTTGGATAGGCCCTTTAGACCTCATGTAATTCAATTCTTGTATTTGCAGTAGAGGAAACTGACCAAAGAGATCACTGTGGGGTTTTGCTGGGAGGCCATTTAGCAGTTTTTCCCCTGGACTCTGGCATGGCATGAAGCAGACACGTTTCAGTCTCCAGCTCTCTTAATGGTAGCTGCATGACCTTGGACAAATTTTCTCTTCTGTGTACTGAGGATAATCATACAGTGGTTGAGAGAATCAAGGAATATGAATCATGTAAAATACACAGAAGGGTGCCTGGCCTAGCTCCTCATATGCCTCTGCATACACATGAACACACTCGTGTGCACACACACACACACACACTCACACCAGAAGAGCAGATTTTATGACTAGTGCATCTTTTAATTGAAACCATGGTTTCTAAAGTTATTGTTTAAGTACATAACTTATGAATTAATATTTATATACTTATCGGTAATAATGTTATATTGCAGTGAAGATGGTAGAATACATATGGTTCATTGAGCAGTAGTAAGCATATTACTGAACTGGGAGGCAACTGTTAAAACTGGGAGAGAGAATGCTTGCTCTTCCAAAAAAGGTAACTGGTGAAGTAAAGCCGTCTGATTGAGCAATGAAAAATCACACAAGTTAGGGAGAAAGCTATTCATTTCTTTTTCAGGCACTTACACCATGTGAGTGCACAAGCTAGATACATATTTAAGGAATGTGGAATTATACAAAATGCAACAAAAAATGATTAAAAGCACAACGTGGGAAAGCTATGACCGAGAAATTGTAGTTTTTGCAATTGGAGCTACATATGAGAAATTACATGCTGTAATAGAGCCCAGCCATTTATTTGGCTGTCTTTGTGATGGATGTATAGTATGGTGTAATTGATTTAGCAATGGTATCCACACAGAGTTCCTGAAAGTGCCCACATTTTATTCTGCATGATCTCACTTTATTATGTAGACCAATGGTTTATAAAAAGACAAGGCACATATATTCTGGTTGTTTGTTTGTTTGTTTTTCTTTTTTTGCCTAGAAAGGCAAGAGAGATATATTTAATAACAACCTCTTGTATGCCTGTCTAACTCTTCAAGGATATCACTCACTCTCCCTCACATGTCAGAGGCCATTTCTGTGTTTGTCTGTATATGGACTTACAGGACAAATTATATTCAACTTTGTGCAGAACTCTGCAAAAAGAAGGCACTAAGAAGATTTCTCAATTGCATTGATGTGGAATAGGGTCAAATAGTCATGTTGAATCACAGTTTGAAATAGAAAAGATAATCTCTATTCAATATCTAAATCTTTTAAAGACCATTCACAAATTTCAAGAAAATCAATACAGAAGGTATAAGCAAGTGAAATGATTAAATCTAGTTTATATTTTATAGTACAAGTATACCCTAAGATACAGTGCAGATAGAAGGGGGCTTGGATAGGTTTTGCTGTTGATGTTGCTGCTGCTGTTGTATTTTATATATGTAACTGAACCTTAAAGGAAATTTTACTAAATTGCAGTTCGGATCTCAGTAGCTTTCAGAAAGGCCAGTAACCTGAACAAAAAAGCCTGCACAAAACTGCAGCCATAATGACAGCTACCTGCACTGTTCAATAAAAATGGAAACACATATAGATTAGGGTTAGAGATGGATTTAGCAGAGAAGTTTTTTAAATAGACACATGAAACACAATTGCAGAATCTGAAGAACAAATTTCACTATCTTTAACCTCATTGTTGTAAAATCAGTCCCTGCGTGGTATTTGTCTTTGAAGCTAGTTTTAGAAACTAAAAATTCATTTTTCAATTGACCTTCTCAGTCTATACTGGCTGGCAGGTGCATATGGATATTAAAATAATAAAGTGTGTTTGCAAGGTAGGAAAACTCATGATTAACCTCAGCAAGTGCCATAAAATTAAACTGTCTAATATTCTTTGTCATGACTTTCTATTATACGGTATTTTTGCCTCCATCTGGAAGAGTGGAAGAGGGAAAGCTCAGTCATGTTTGTGACCCACCCAGCCCAAACAGCTGTGAGTTTAAAAGCTAACTCATTTCATACTGTAGTGAATGAGTTCTTGTCTGCATATTGTAACCATATTTCTAAATGTCAGATGCTCAGAAATCTTAACATAAAGAAAAATTGCCTGAAAGAGGTGATATTTTTGCAAAGTTGTAGTCTAATAATTCTTTTATGCTTTTGAGAGACTATCCTTTTTTATCAGTATCTATATTATATATATATATATATATATATATATATATATATTTACAATTCATCTTCATATCTCTTCTTGGAATATTGTGAGAAGGTATTTAATAATGAATTGGAAATAAAGACTATTCTTTTGACACTTACTTGTAGTTTATAAATATACAGAACTAACGGCTTCAAACTAACTTTTCTTGGCTAATATTCAAAATTAAATTTTCACATGGTCTTCCTTACATGGTGTCTTGCCTATAAGAATAAATTACACAATTGAAACAGTAAGTTAGTGCTTTTAAAAGTCAGTTACTCTTTACTCAATTCGCATGATCTGATTTCAGAGATTATTTGCCCTGGAAGTATTTGTAAAACAATGGGGGGAAGCTGTCATGCATTGTAATAATAATAACAAGCTGTGATGTCATGATGCTTTATACAAACAAAAATATGCTATTAAATACCATAAAACTAATATGTGCAAAAAATAATTTGCTTTTATTGAAAAATTTTTTCCAAGTTTTTTTAAAAAACTAAAATAACATTTTATGCTCACTTGTTTTCTCTTTTGCGCATCAAAACATGTTTATTTTATTAAGAACAAATATTTTTGTGCTAGTACCTAAGAGATATATAATAAAAAATGTCACCTCTATTAATTATTATACCCCTATCTTGTGAGACAGATACTATGTCACTTATAATTTTCAGTTGAAGAAATAGAAATACAAAGAGGTAATTCATCTCAGGATATGGTCTGTGGAGAAACCAAGGTCAATTTTGTCTTCACAATGTGGCTGCAAAGGAGAGGGCTGTAACAGCTTGGCCATTTTGCTTCTACAAAGTAAATGCCATTTAAAGTTGAAATTATGATATCTAAGGCAATGTAACAGGAGCGTGATAAAGCTATGTTCATTAAGTATAGAATATAATTAATACTTGAAATGTCAGTCATTTACATTAGCTTTGTATCAGCTAAAAGTACAGTTCTTAATACACACTGTCTGACCACTTAATGTTGTCAAGTATATAAGGTACAATCTATTTGATGTATATGTCAGGCATATATGACATAAAATGATTTATTAAGCTTTAAACTCAGACTTTCTTATGTTATATTCATTTTATAATCATGGCTTATTACCCAGACTTTAAGCAAAGATGAAGTTCTTATAACTGAAGGCACTGATGAGAATCCCAAGTAGATACAGACATAGACTTAGAAAAATCAGTCTACATTTTGAAGAAAAAACTACAAAAAAAAAGAATAGGTTAACTAACTATTCTTGAATTTGTTACTTCAGTTTTAGACTTGAACCACACTTTTGTGTGTGTGTGTGTGTGTGTGTGTGGATTGAGTGTTTATTGTAATTTATAGTTTGTGTAAGATACTTTATGCAGAAGTAAGAAATGACTATAAAGAGCCATTAATTCATATTGAATTTATAAAACAAATATACAGGGAAACATGTTACACTATTATACTCACCAGTGGTTTTGTTTGTCTGTTGTTTGCTCTTTTGAGGACTCAGTGTAGGACTTGTGTATGCTGGTCAACCACTGACCTACACTGTGAGTCTTAGTTATATGTTTTTCTGTGACTCTTTCCAATTACATTTTAAATTCATAAGTAGAAGGACAGAATATTATTTTAATTTCTATTTTAATTTTTGGAACATGTGTAGGATGAGAAATTTGCAAAAAAAAAGACGTTTGCAAAAATTATATGAATGGTTTTATAAGGATCTGTCCAAATGCTGAAAATATTTTACATGTACAACATTGTAAAGTTATCCCAAGAAAGGTATTGCAAATTTCATAGTCCAGTGTTAGAAGCCCACATATCATATTTTCTTATTTTTCTTTCACAATGCTTAAGATAATTATTTTTACTTAAAGTATTCATTGTTTATTATTTAATATTTGTTGAGCTCAGCAATATAATACTAACACTAAGCTCTATGTCCTGTACATCTTCACTGAAGTTTGGTGATCAAAGTCCACACAGAGCATGGTGGTTGATACCTTTAAGCACAGCACTCGGAGAGACTGAGTCAGGAGAATCACAAGTTGGAGTCCAGACTGGGCAATATGGTGATTTTTACAAGACCCTGTCTCACAATAACAAATAAAACTAAAGAGAGTTAGCAGTGTAGTTCAGGGTCAGGCTCTGGCCTCAGTTCCCAGCACCACACACATGCACACACACACACACACACACACACCACAGACACACACATAGAGGAGTGCAGTCCAAGTCTAAATTCAACTAATGAATTGGGGGATAAGTTGATTAATCTATTCCTGTTTTTATAGTTTTCTTCAATATGCAGACTGGTTTTTCCACATTTATGTGTTTGTCCACCTGTATGCTCATGAGTGCCTTCAGTTACAAGAACTTTGCCTTTGCTCTAAGTCTGGGTCAACATCTGGGTACCATGAACCAAGGCAGTCAAATTGATGCTACACTATGTTTCATGTTATCTTGGATGAGAAACCAAAGATAAGATAATAAAAACAAGAGAAATCAGCCCATTTAATGAATCATTCTTTGATATGCATTTTATTCTTTTGCTTATATAATACCATATTAAAATAATATATGTTGCTTAATCAGTACATAAATACCAGATAAAAGAGTGACAAATGGCTAAACCTTTGGGCTACATTCAAAACATCTGAATTCTGATTGTTCTATACTTGTTCTGGTTTCTCTTGGCTTCTACACAGGGAGAAGTTTCCTCTGATAACAAACTCTAATTTTTCTAGAATATAATTTTATTGGAATGTAAATCAAGGTATCTATGCAACCAAGACCAAGGGGACCTATTTTAAAGCACAATTCTGAGCTACCCAAAACATGTGAAGCTATTGGAGCTAATAAATTTCTAGCAGAAACACTCTCAGAGAGTCCATGTCCAAATAGTTCTAAGTCCTAGTATTTCCACGATAAAATTTTTTAGTTTGTCAACTGTTTGTCAAAAGGTATAATTTTGCACCAAATATTGAGAATATGTTTAACCTCACTCCAATTAAAGCATTAGCGGTTAGATGAAGCAACACTTAAACATATAGGGTTCACCTCAAAGGACTGAGTTTATTAGGGTAATGATTCTGATGATCTGCCCACTGCTGATACATAAAGTGTATTAAAATAAAAACAGAAAAGTACCAGGAGGATCAGGATGCAGGCTATTGAATAGTTTACCTGAGAATCCAGAACTATCATCCATTCACAACGTTCATCACCGTTCCTTTCCTTAGCCACGATCAACTGGGATAAGTAGATGCCAGTTTATCAAGGTGTCTGCTTTATCACTTCTGTCATATGCATGATGTCAATGGTGGCTTCAGCCTCCGTTTCCCTTGTAAGGTGCTTAGTGGCCCAGATATCTGGTTGCCCCACACATACTCACCTTTGAGCCACCTACAGACCAGCTTTCATGTCAGACTTTTACATGGAAAACTCTGTTCTTTTCCTCTAGAGTTGTTCCTCATCAAGGCACTGGCTCTTATTTATCTTGTCAAAGAAAATTGCTCTATTATGTTCATTACTCTTGTGCAAGATGTTCTCTTGAAGGCTCCCACTACATTCGACGTTCTTACTCAAAACAGATGACTCTGCCTCAAACTTCACAAAGAAATGAGAGCTTGTCAAGCATTCTGCTCAGCCTCCTTAGCCTTAGACAGTGCTCTTGCACCATGGATTGGTGAGTCTTCAGGCTACTGTTCTGATCGTTCCCGTTATATCCTTGCTTGAATGTCTTTTTGTCCTGCAACACTGATGCCTCTGTGACCCATCCTTCCTCTGCCTGGTGCCTCTTTATTTTAGACTCAGATTTTTTTTCTACCTCTGGGAAACACAAACTTTGAACTGCCTGTCAATTTCCATAACATGTGTTCAGCAATTGTATTTGTTTTTCAAAACTATTGTCACTTTTCTATTTGTTCTAAAATCTGTGTTAATGTTCTTATTACTCCCATGAAAACTTGTAAGTTTTAAGGTAGTCATCTTTAACATCATCATCATCATATTTATTGTCCTTGTACAAGAAAAGTGTGTCCTCTGTACCAGACATGATGTTAGGCACAGTAAATTAAAACACACACACACACACACACAGACACATACTTCCCTTACACTGTGGATGTTAAATGAGGCACAGACTAAAAATCTATTCTAAGGTTACAGAACAAGCGAGCAACAGTAACAGTAAACATGCTAGGAAAGAAAAAAGAGCATACTAAGTGAAGTAGAGACAGGAAGGAAATGGTATGGAAGTTTTCTCTGTAATAGTTGATACTTGAGAAGAATTTTCAAGGATGAATCAGTGAATTTTAAAAAGGTGAACTCTCCTGACTTTCCAGCCTCAATTCTGCATTCAAAAAGCCTGGAAGTCATTAGTCTCACTTTCAGAGTAAGAACAAACTGAAAATCAAAGGCCATCAGACTCATCAGAGAACTGAAGTCACAAGAGTAGGGGATCACCCCAAAGCTGACGAGACAAAGCAAATCCACGCCTAAAATCACAGCTGAAATCAGCTTACCACAGAAATCTGTGGAGGCAGTGAATGTGGTGACATTTAAGCCTGGTCCTCCAAATTCTCACAGAGAAGGCAGGAGAGAAAGTCCTTCTTCCCCTTGCACTCTAGGGGAAAAAAAGGAAAAGGTAACTATTTTGCAATGCAGTAGGGGAAAATACCCACTTGGCAACAAGCTCAGAGTTCTCCCTGTAATAAAAGCCGGCTCTCGGGGCAGTCCTCCGACCTGGTAAAGGCCGGCTTACAGCTCAGGCTGCATCTTCTATGCTTATTTTACACAGGGAGATGAAAAGCAAACGGTGAAAAGATGAAAAACGATATATTTATCTAAGGACACCACCAAAGGCTTCAGACCCACTAAAAACACCAAGATTTACCCACAGAATCCTGTGAATTTCCTTTCTGTAACATGTACCACTCAGTTACAACTGAAAATGTGCAAGGGGCAGACCATGATCTAAATGGAGTTCTCAGAGAAAACAACAACCAACGGGGAGGAAAACAACCTGGAGGAAAATTAACCCTCTTTGTCTCATCTACAATACAGCAAACTTGGAATGGTTTCTCAGCATTATTCATGAAAACATCCCACTAAAGCACCATTACTTAGTTTTATTGCAAAACAACATGTTTGTCTTACAACAAAAAATTATTTAAGTAGGAAATAAAATAATGATTTCTTTTTTTAATTTTTGGCAGTACTGGGAATTGAACTCAGGGCCTTATGCATGCTAGGCCATTACTCTACCTCTGAACTACATCACCAGTCCAACAATGATTAATATTAATCATTGTCTAATATAGACAACATTCAAGAAGAGGCAGGTAATACTGTGAGACAAATATTTTATGAAAAAGTCAAAAGGGAATGCAAGAAAGCCAAAATCTCTAGCATGGTAATAAAGATATTCAAGTTTTAAAATGGCCTTAGTAGCAGACTGAACAGACCTGAGAGGAGAACTCAGCGTCCTAAAAATACACCCAAAGTATTCACAGGAAATTAAATGCAGGAGAAAAAAGAAGGAAAATTAGAACAGGATATATAAGAATTATGGAGTAATTACAAATAGGTATAATATAAATGTAATATAATGGAGATTTTCATAAGGACAAGAAAAAGACTAAGAAAGAACTTGAAGAAATATTGTCCAGCTGGGAATTCTCCAAAATTAATAAAATCTCTGAGAACAACAGTAAGGAAAAACAAACAAACAAAATCCAAAACTGAACAACAAAAGAAAGCAGAGTCAGGTCTATAAAATTCAAACTGAAGGAAAAGCAAAGTCAGACAAATTTTTCAAAGAAGTCAGCAGAAAAAAAGGTCCGGTCTCTGGAAGTAAAAGAATAAGAATATGGAATATTATTAAATGTAAAAATTTTTATATGCAAGGTAGAAGTAAAGGAGAAATAGCTTTTTTTTTTTTTTTTTGGTCTCTTTGAGGTAGGATCTCCCTATGCAATTCAGGGTGGCCTTGAGCTCACTTTGTAGAACAGGTTGGTCTTGAACTCGCCAGTGATCCTCCTGCCTCAGCCTCCCGAGTGCTGGGATTATAGGCGTGAGCCACCATGCTCAGCTGGAGTAGCTTTTCATAAAAGAAAAACATAAGGAATCTATCGCCCTTGTGATAATCCCACTTTATAAAAGAATCTTAAATGATTTATTCAGATGAAATGAAAATATATAATTCAGAAAGATTTATCAGAGAAGTGAAAACTGAAGGTAAAATTTTAAAGTCTTGTTTATATTATTATTTTAATTGTATAATTTATGGCATGCCTTGTGATAATTTGAAAAAAAATTGAAAAAATACATATGCATTATAATATATATATATATATGCATTATATATATATTATAATGCAAAATGATCAGGTCAGTATAGATAACATTTCCTCAAACTCTAAAATTTATTTTATTTTACCCGTTAGTAATATAGAGTGATAGAATATTGATGGGTATTGTTACACTGTATGTGTATATAACTTACTTTGGATATTTTTATCCTCAATTTCCTCCTCTTCATTTCCTCTGTTCCTTTCCACAGCTCCAATAATCTACCAATAATCTACCTTCTACCTTCTAGGTTAATTTCCTCACTTTTTTTTCTGGATTGCTCACATAAGGGAAAATGTGATCTTTTACTTTGTGTCAGATTTATTTCAACTAACAAAACAGTCTCCACTTTCATCAGTTTTTCTGTAAAGAATGTGATTACATTCTTCTTGACGGTGGAATAACATTCCATGTGATACCACACTATTTCTCCATATATCTCTCCATAGGCTTGCGTGCTGTTTTTATAGCTTAACTCTAGTGAATTATACTGCAATACGTGTGTGTACCCAAGGATCACTATAGTATGCGGGTCTGAATTTGGGGTGAATTGTAACCACTCATATCTAGTTGTGGTTCATGAGACACATGTGCTCTTCAGCATGGCACTAATGGGTTTATCTCACTCCCCAGCTCCTCTCTAAAATCTCAACTTCCTGTTCACCACGGGATGAACAGCTGTAATCTGCCAGGGCTTCTGCCATACTGCCCTGCCATGGAGCCAGTCCATGAAGGACTGAAATGTGAATCAAAATAAACCTTTTCTCCTTTAAACTGTGGGGTGGTACATACTGTGTCTAACTTTGGAGGAAGATCACTAAGACAAATACGCCAATGAGTGCTATACCTACATCGAATAACTATTCGACATTTTTTGTGTATCTCCAGGGTACTTGCCATTGTAATTCTACTGGTTAGTGTTAGTACCAATTGCTTGCAAGAATTCCTTACCTTTTCCCACCATGTATCTTCTCCAGCTTTTTTTTTTTTTTCTGTAGGTTTTATGATAGCCATGCTAACTGGGGTGAGATGAAATCTCAATGTTGTTTTGATTTGCATTTTCCTAATTGCTAAAGATTAACTAATTTTCCTAAATTTGCTAAACATTTTTCCACATGTTTATTGGTCATTTGTACTTTAAAAAATGTCTGTTCAATTCACTTACCCATTTATTGTTTGGTTATTTGGTTTTTTGGAGTTAATTTTTTCTAGTTTTCTATGTGTTCTAGATATTAAATCTCAAAAAAAAATGAGCAACTTGAAAAGATTTTCTTCTGTTCTCTAGAATTGTCTCTTTACTGATTGTTCTTTGCTGCACAGAAGCTCTTTAATTTCTTGACTCTTGATAATTAGAGTCCTTTGCATGGAGCACTTGCCTGTGTCTCCATCTTCAAGTGTTTCTGTGTTCTCTGCTAGTAATTTCAGTTTCTATTGTTTTTACTTCAGTTTTTGGTCAATTTTGATTTGAGTTCAGCACAAATGAGGGATGCTGATCTAGGTTTAGCCTTATGCATGTGGAGATGCAGGTTTCTTAGCATTGTCTATTAACAATGCTGTTTTTGTTCCAATGTATGCTTTGGTCCTGTTGCCAAAAATCAGACGGCTGCATGTGCATGGGTTCGAGTCTGTGTTTGTTCTAGTCCCATTGTACTAGTCTATGTCACAGTTTGGTGCATAACTATGTTCTGTAGTAGTTTCCAAGGTCTTCTAAAAAAGAGTTGTATCATCTGTATATGGGGAAATCTGGCTACATCTTTTCCCACTTATACCTCGCATATCTCTTTCACTTGCCTAATTTCTCTAACATTTTAAGTACTGTATGAACTAGAGTCATGAGAAAGAATACCATTTTCTCAGTCCTGGTTTTACAGGAAATGCTAATTTTTTCCCTGTTCATTATAATGTTGGCCAAGGGTTTGTTGTATACAGCTTTTATTACTTTGAGGAAGGAGTTTTTTCATTGTTTTTTTCAGGGATTATAATGAGAGGATTCTGAATTTGTGAGAATGATTTTTCTGAAAATGTGTCTAGATTTGGTAATTTTTCTCTTTTATTATATTTATGTGGTATATTACATTTATGAGTTTACATATCTTGAACCATCTCTGAATTCCTTTGTTTATAATCTTTGTAATGTGTTATTGAATTCTGTTTGAGAGAATCTTACTGAAGATTTTGCAAATAGGTTTATTGAAGATATTGGCTTGTCATTTTCTTTTGTTCTTGTTGTTAGGTCCTTGTCTAGTTTTGAAATCAGAGTGGCTTCATAGAGTGAATTAAGAACTATTACTCCAATTTTTTAATGAAAAATTTTGAGGAACACAGATAATAATTTCTAAAGATCTGGTAAAATTTAGCTGTGAATTCATCAGGTCCTTGACTTATCCTTGTTTTGTTACTCTTTCAATCTCATTGCTTGTCACTAATCAATGTAGATTTTTATATCATAGCTGTTTATACTTAGTAGATAATATTTTTCTAAAAATGTATCTATTTCCTCTAGACACTATTCTTCAATTTATGGTAGTATGAGTTTTCAAAATAGTTTCTAACAATCCTCAGAGTTTCAGCAAAGTATTCAATTAGTGGAGTGAAGAAACAACCTGTAGAATAGGAAAAACTATTTGCCAGTTATTCTTGAATGCTAATATCCAGAATATATGAAGAACTCAAAAAAATTAGACCATCTAAAACAAAAGACCCAATCAAGAAATGGGCTAGTGAAATGAATAAACACTTCTCAGAAGATGTACAAATGACCAAGAAATATATAAAGATTTTCAACTTGTCTGGCCCTTAGAAAAATGCAAATTAAAACAACACTTAAGATTCCGTCTTCCACAGGGAAAGAATTTCTATTATGAAGTCATGGCTGTGGTGATGAAAGAATTCTACTTTTTTGGTAGAAATGCAAACTAGTACACAATATGGAAATCAGTATGGAGATTTCTCAAAGAACTAAAATTAGAAATTCTGTATGACCCTGTTGAATCCTGGAAGTATTCAGTGTACTCATCAACACATGAATGGATAAAGAAAATGCGCTATCTATAAATAGTGTAATACTCCTTAGGTATAAAGAAGGGCACATTTAAGGCATTTGTAGGAAAATGGATACATCTGGAAAATTTAACGCTGACTGAAATAAAACAGTCACACAATCTTAAATATCTTATAGCATCCACCATTTGAGTAAAGTGAAGTACAGAGAGAATACTAAAGGATGAATAGAGGAAAACAAAGACAGTCCTAGAGTTGTTTGCTTTGTATTGTTTTGCTTTGTTTTTGAGATAAGGTCTCATTTTGTAGTTCTTTAAGTCTTCAAACTCATGGTGGTCCTCCTGCCTCAGACTCTAGTGCTGGGATTACAGGCAGTACCATCATGAAGAATAAGACAGATCTCTTAGAAATGGAAAAGGGGACAGGAGATTTAGGGTAAGGGGAGAAGGGTAGGTAAGTGCAAAGGTGAACAGAAATATGAGACATCACCCAGGACTTGGAGGCAGATTTATTTAATGGTGACAGGCACTGACATCAAGAAGTGTCAGCCCTCAAAGGCTCAGGGAGGGAGGTTTTTATGAGGTTTGCAAGCAAGAAGCAGAGTAGTTGACTGTCTCAGATTAGTTTATACAATATGCATCACAGTGACCAGCCATTTCTAAGAAACAGAAGAAACAAGAACTGTAACAGGGACTGAAGTCAGTTGGAGGTTACCTGGGCAGCTAAAAGAAGCTGAAGTATGCTGACTGGAGGGGCGGCATTTTCTGCTACAGCACTAGAGAGAAACAGAATTAAGATATTCCATAGACAGGAACATGATAACCTCAATAAGTGTAAATATTATTCATCATAAACACAAACTAAGAATAATAACAAGAATAAAAATGAGAAGAAAGGATTTAGAGGCATAGAGAGAGAGGAAGGTGGGAATCTAAAGGGCACTTAAAAAAGGAACAAGTTGCTTTAGGCTCCTGTGCCCACTCCTCAAGATAAATGTAAACCCTATGTCCTGAAAACATGTACCAATAAGAGAAAGAAAATTGTCTCATGATACTACCACAATGGGTGAATGACATTACACATGTAGTAAATTCCGTAGAACAACACACTGCAGAGTGAACTGAAATGTAAGCCATGGACTTTAGCAACAATGATGTCAACCAATCCATTCTCTCTGTAAGAAATAGAAGCCTCTCTTGCAAGATGTGGCTTGGGACAATGGAGAGAGAACTGGGTGTGTTGCTACTGTCTGTACTGTTTGCTCAATTTTTTCTGTGAAATTTATTCTGTTCTTTAAAAAATGGAGATTGACAGAAAAAGCAAAGTTGATGTCTACATCAAACTGAGAACTGAATTGGAAAATAGCAGGGTTTGTGTGAGAAATGAAAGTAGCTTTCTTAACACACTGGTTTCCCACAATGTTGTTTTACTCCACAGGGTAAATCTGGCAGGTCTGTAGATGTTTCAAATTGTCATGACCAAAGTCCATGTGGTGATGCTTGTATACTGTGACAAAAGACCACAGGTTCTACTAAACACCTCTTGCAGTTCTTCTCACAAGAAAGAATTGTCTGGTCCTAAATATTCATATTAAGTGAAATGATTAGAATTTCAGGTACTAGGATGTGTAGAATCTTCAGGGAGAGTGAGTTCAAGTAGAGGTCTGGAACAAAAACCAAAAAAACTAAACCACAATTTTGGCAGTCATACTAAAAAAGTCTTCTAATTTGTCAGACTGAAATCTGTTGCAAATACTGTGCATATATTTTAAATAAGTTTTATTATTGAAATTTACATTTCTAAAAAAGTTCACTTTGGTGGCAACATGGGATAGTTGTTCCTAACTTAGTATTTTGACATTCTAACATGTTTTCATTAAGAAGTGTGTTGCAAACTGTTAGAAATAGTTTAATCAGAACTTTAAAAATATATAAAAAAGCATAATATGTAAGTTAAAAGTTATCCCATCATAATATTAATCTTTCCAGTTGCAGTAAGCTGTGCCTATTCAGAAAAATTTCAGAGACTAAAACAAGAAGTATGTTTCCCAAGTGAAATTCACCATCACGATGTTTCAGTAAAGACAGAAGCATGTTCATGACTAATGATGTAGGATAGAATTCTGGAAGAAAGTTCAAAATGGAAGAGCAATTGAAAATTATGTTCTTTAGTTTTATCTATGTTTTTATTTACCTTTGTCATACTGGAGATTAAAGTCAAAGACACTATATCACAGTGCTATGTCTCCAGCCCTTTTCAATTTACTTTGAGATGGGCTTTCAAAAAATAAGTCGGGCTGTTTTGGATTTGTGGTTCTCTGCCTTTAAACTTCTTGTGTTGCAAGATCACAAAGTCCAGCCAAACTTTCCTTTTATACTAATTTTTTTAGAGTACTTGTGATATTGTGCATTTAAATTTAGGGTTTTTGTACGTTCATTGTTAGTACAAACAAAATCAATGGATCTTTAATCTTGTATTATGCAAACTTGCAAAACTCACTATTCTAGTTTTTCATATGTTTAAATTTTTAGAGTCTATCACATTTTCTATGTAGATAATTTCTTCTGTAAGAGGAATAGCTTTCCCCTTTCCCATTTTTACCTATTTTACTTCTTTTCTTTGCTTTACAACACGGCTAAAATTTTGGTATTGGGTTGTGTAAGCGTGAAAAGAATAGAAATCTTTTCCTGATTCTGATCGCCTAGTCATTCAGCCTTAACAATGTTCTTAACTGGAAGGTTTTTGCTCTTCATTAAATTAAGTTCTCTTTCCTACTCGTCACGCTCATATTTCTAGCTTTCTTGCAGATGTTAACTTTGACTCGGGAACAAAAATCTGCTTAAAATCACATTTATGTGTAACAGTTAATAAAACGGGAGTGTGTCTCCCTTCTTCTTACACCAAGCATCAAATCTGAAAACAGGCTACCTCTCTTAATGCTTCTTGCTGTTGCAGAGGGATGTATTTCCACTTTTTTAAGACACTGATTTTCATTTGGGGGCTCTGAGTTTTATGCAGGGGTAGGAAGGACAAGTGGTCTCCTCTATTACAGGCTGTTTCCTAGTGACAAGAAGCTCATGTGTGCTTTAGCAAATGCACTCCACAGAGAAAGCAGCTTCAGTCTATGCTCACCTATCTGCTTCTTTTATTCTCCTGTGGATTTTTAAGCACTAATTTTATTTCCATTTAAAATATTGTCTCTAACTTCTTGGTTTGTTTTCTAAAAGTGGGTCTAGCAGAACATGTGTTCCACTGTACAGTACCCTTACATTAAAAATATATATATATCTATTCTGACCTACAAGGTTGCTAACTAGGTTTTATTTTGTTTTGCTTTGTTTTGCTTCAGCACTCTAAATGACAAATTGTAAAACCACAACTTCGGTGTATCCTCCTTCTCAAAACCTGAAGTATTTAACTCAGATGTCATGGTCAAGAAATACAGAAGTAAACACTTAACAATAAGATTAAATTTATTTTTTTCCTGCTTACTATGAAAGGAAATAATACCTCTTTCAATAATAACTGTCCCATTTTCTCCTCAAGCTATATTCATGTTTATAAATTCAGAGAACATACCTAGAAATTCCAAAATAAATTTTCAAAAATATAAACAAGTTTGCATTTCTTCCTTTCCTAAATATTTATATGTGCATTTTGCTCTAAAATCCTCGATTTTTAGATCCAATGCATATTCCTTTTATATGAATTACAATATCACCTAGTTTGTTTGGAAGCAAGTATAGACAAATTTTGAGCCAGTGTAATAAAAACAAGATTGCTCCAAAAATTATATCCCACATAATGTTATACCTAGATGGTACAACAAGTATAATAACTGGAACACTTTGGGAATTTGAAAATCTTATTAAATAAAATGTTCTTGCAAATATGCCTTCAACTTGGGAATAAAAATCTACTTAAAATCACATTTATGTGTAACAGTTAATAAAATGGTACAGTAATATGTAGGTTAACTTTTCAACAAATAGGTCGTGATAACTATTACTTGGCAAGCCCTGATGTGTTAGACATACGGTTCTGAAAAATCACAGCTTACATCATAGTAGGTGATTTTACATAAAATTATTTAATAGCACTCATACAAACAGTTCATAATTATTCAAAATTTTAACCACCTAAATGCCCAATTATTCTAGTATGGTAGTTAACTATTGCATCTCCTTGAGTAAGAAATGGACAATTGATTGGATCAGCATCATTCTTTGTGGCTGAAAAGATCTATTGAAGACAGAACACGCCCCTGGGTTTGAGGGTCACCTGAATGCAATAAAAGAGGAACAAGGCTAGCTTCTGTTTTTTCAGAGGATCTCCAGTCTTTACCTTGGTCTTGATGCCATCTCCTGGCTTCCAATGCAGCCCCTTCAGCCTCCTGATATGAACTCGCATGGGACGTTGCGTTGAATTCCAGGCCTCTGACCTCTGGTGGAATTAGGTCTCTAATATGTAGGCAGCTCTGTGTACTCTTCCAACTTCTGACTCTGCAAGTTCCCATTCTAAGCCTATCGTGTAAATCCTTATATATTTATATATCCCACATTAAATCTGTTTCCCTAGTCAGCACTAACTGAAACACTCAGTGATACTTTAATCAAAATCTTGTGGGCAAACCACTTGGAACCCCTTTTGTCTCTTTCTTGGACAGAAGCTTTCTTTCTCTGAATAAATATATTCTGCTCTTAAAAAAATTATTGTCAGAATTTTAGCTAAGCCATTAGCTTCTCAAAATAGTAACCACATATGCTCTTTATTCTGTGATGTTGCAATAAATCTCACTGATTACACTTCTTTTATGTTATAGGATTTCTTTGTTCTGATTTTTGGTACCAGAGATTGAACCCAGGTCCTTGTACTTGCAAGGCAAGCATTCTGTCACTGTGCTGCATCCCCAATTTTCTCTGTTCTTTCTAAGCTATTTTTTCTAAATAGCGATGTACACCACTGAGTTAACTTCCTCGTGCTGCCCCGAAGTCATTGCTACCTGTATTCTATTCAGTGTCACTGAAATATGTCATCAGTGACCTCTCTGTTGTTAAAACCAAGGAGCACTGTTTCTGTTACCTGAATTACCAAGGGTCCTTCCAAATAAAATTATTCTTCCAGATAACTGTACATTTTATTAATCCCCAAAACCACAAACCTACACTTGTTGACAATTGTTCATCTTCGGTTATTTGGTTCAGAATGCCTTGTAATACTTTCATTCTCTTGAGTGGTTTTATTCTATTTTGTTATGTTTGACGTTATTGTATGTAAAGCTAAGCTCAACTATTTCAAAGAAAGAGACATTCTGACAGCTACTGTTAATATCCCATTGTCTTGTTGTGAAGTACTGTGTTGCTTACATTGTTCTGACCTGCTTAGATTTGTCCTCTTTTGTTTTAGTCTCTTTAAAATAATAATAATAAAAAAAAACTATCCCCATGGGCAAAGCCTCTCAGTTTTAAAAATAGAAAAAAAAAGCCAAGAATTCAAAGCACAGGTCATTTAACTGATGTTTAGATAATTAGCATCAGAGAAGTAATGAAAAAGTGAGATCTATGCCAAGTTAATATGACCCCTGAGGTTTAGAACCAGAAACATCACCAAAATGTAGGAAATCATCAAAAAACTACTACGCTCACTGCAATGGGCTTCACCACAGCTGGTGTTGCTATCCAGGTACAGGAAGGGAGGAAGGAAGCTGAGGGAGGTGAATGCTTAGAACTCTGTGGGTTATTTCTTCTGGAAAATGCTATGTATGTGCTTGTGTTAGAAGTCAGTGGCACTAGAGCTGTGATTGTTTGCTTATGCTAAAAGGATGAGCTGTGTCCCTTCTGTAGCCCCACTTTCAGAGCCTGCACCATCACTTCCCAGATAATACAGAAAGGTTCAAGACGGAGTTTTCAGACCTCCATTCCCGGTACCACAGGGTGTGTCAGGGAGTGATGAGCCTGGCACAGCTAACCACCCAAGTCGTTCAGCCCGCTTGTGATAAACCTTTGCTTCTTCGGTGTTCTGCTAAAGCACCACCGCTTGTTTACTCTTGGCTCATTTGCTATCACCAGAGCACATTTCAACCTTCCCCTTACGCTCATTGTATCATAATAAGTTTGTATCTCCAGGATCCTGGCTTTTTCCTTTTCCATTACTGACAATTATCCATCAGTCCTTCAGCCTCTATCTTAAATTTGATTGCCTGGGAAGATTTTCCATATACCCCTCGTTAAACTCATTCACTTCACAGTGCTTGGCACATGGTCTATGGAAACTGTGCATTGAATGGATAAAGTAGAGCTTTCATCTAAATTTATATCTCTCTCAAGATTATTATATTCTGCTTCTTTCTTCAAATAATTATTGTTGTGCTAAATATATCCCTCTACATTTTCTTTCCTTCAGGGTACAAATGATGTCTTACTCTTGTCTGCAGTCCACAGATGTTAAGTGCTCACTAATTGATACAATTTCCAAAATGAATATACACAAAGATAGAAAAGTAGAAGAGGTACCATGAATATATGAAGTCTAATTTTAGAAAGGCCAGAAACTGAGCTTCTTCAGAATATGAATTTCCTAGTTTTTGTACTACATTGTGTTCTGCTGCTCTTTACTGATGTTTAATCTTTAAAAGATAAAAATGTCTAATAGACTCTGACATTTCACTATTCTGCTGATGTATGAAAATTACAAGGAATTATCCTATCTATCTTTTTCTTAATTAATTATTAGCCAATAACTCTGAATGCTTGTTTCCCAAGTGTGGCATTCCACCATGTTCTTCTCTAGAATCTACAGTCTGGACTCATAGAAAAAGAACACCCTATAAGTACTACTTTGTTTTTCCGCATAACAGCAAAACACTAAGGTCTTACTACTTTCCAACTGTTTTGTGTTTGCAGATGATCATTTTCCTCTGGAGAAGAGAGTGTTTTAATTGCCTGTTCACTCTATATTCAATAAATAGGTTTCCAAAGTTTCAATCTCATAAATAATTTTAACAACTGTTTGATGAATAGCAAATTCAGTTACTTTTCCTCTGATAGCACCAATATTTGAAATTCCTTAATTAGCATATTGCTCATAGAAAAGTCACTTTTAACAAAATTTTAATGAGCCAGGGTCAAAAGCTCACACCTGTAATCCCAGGTACTAACGAGGCTGATGTGGGGCCAATTTGCCTTAAAATAAAAAGGACTAGGGGATGCAAAAGAAAAAGTCCATAGTAATACACACACACACATAAAAATCAAGAGAAAGCTAACTTCTTTGTGTGATGATATTTCAAATAAACATTTGAATATAAATTCAAAGTGTGCTATAAATAAACACAAGGAATTACTTGATAATCAACTGGATATTCAATCCTGAAAGGGAAAGAAATTTTGAAAACTGTACATCGCCAAACCACAATCTCACTGAAATAAAAACTCAATTCTTCAATTATTATTTTGAGATTTACCTATGTGCCATTTGAAGACATTATTAGACAAGATTTGAATAATAAGAAAGAATTGAGCATCAATTTTAAGAATTTCAAGTAATTGTGTTATATATATTCCACCAATATCGGATCCTCTTTAAATCTCAAAAATAATATTCTGCCCAATATAAGAAATTTCATCATGTAAAATTAATATGCAAAGAGATACACATTTAAGAATTAATACTTAAGCAGCTGTAAAACAGTCAAAGCCCGGCAATCATAAGGAAGATATATTTCAATCAATCCCTTAATACGGTGTAAAACTCCATGAGGTATATTGATTTGTCCTTTACATGTGCCCAACTTTTTAAATTCAATACTTTTTCAGCAGTGACGCAAACCCAAGTAAACCCACATTACTGAATTTCTTTGTGGTCATAATTTTACTGAGAGCCTAAAGTTACATTTGGATTCTGAAAGCACATTGCAAACAGTGATAAGCCTTAGAGCCAATTTGAGCATTATTGGACAGGAAAGCATTCAAATGTCTCTTTCCTTCTGAAAATATCAGCTGACAAATCAGTGATACCCAGTCCTGTCTCTTAGTGTGTGCTAATGAGCCTGCAAATGGCATTCACATTTACAATCCCTTTGGCAGTATTTATCGATTTGCAGGCTGGATGGCTCTAAAAGGAATCGCTAACGAAAAGGACTGTATTTATTGTGAAAACGAGTAAAACACGTTGGTGTGGCACCCTGACGCATTTATTGAACAGAACCAAAATTTTGCCCACTGCAAAGGCAAGACAAATTCTAGATTTTGAAGGCAGCACAAGACTCTCATCAAGCTTCAGTAACACACACCAATCATTACAGATCTTCTAAAAATACACTGCCATGAAACTTCTGTCAAAAAAGTTTATACAAACACAATTCAGTGAGATTATTACATGCATTTTTGAACAAAACCATTTAAGGAAGAATTTCCATTGTGGGTTCCTTTCTTCCTCTCTTTCTCCTCTCTCCTTTTTCCTCTCTCCCTCTCTTCTTCTCTTTCTTTCTTCACAATATGTAACTCTTATTCTGCAGAGAAGTGCTTTTCAAAACTGCCCCCTGAAAGTCATCCTGATTGAAGAGGGCCTGGGAATTTTTCATTTCCAAACATTTCCCTGAGGATTCCTGTGTTTTGAGTTTGTCCACCTCACTTAGAGTAGTCTTATTATGAAGTTTAGTTTGAGAGGTGCTCCTACAGATAAAAAATAATGAGACACTAATCTGGGGATTTTGACTATGAGACTGAGAAAGAAACAAATTAAAATGAGTAATTTTTCAGAGCGATAAGTATGCATTTTTAGTATGGCTGAAAAAAAAGCTGAGTTATTGGCAGAAATAAATATGTTAGTCATGAATTTCACAGGTAATATGAGTTCCATTTCAGCAGGCCATTACTTGAAGATCTCTAACTCATTACTGGAAACACAGTTTCCCACATATACCTATACTTTCAGTTCATCTTAAGCTAAAAAGTGGCTTAAAATGGAAATGTTGGAGGAACAGAGCAGAGAAAACATGTATAATTTAGAGTAGGTGACAAAGAAATGCCACAGAAGTCATAGAGGGATGTATTAGAAGAATACATTGATCAGATACCAAGTGCATGAATAATTAGAGAGGAGTCCATCAGAAACTACAGATAATATGACACGCATAAGAACATACATAAAATTATTTTACTTGTTAGCTAAACAATTTTTCAACAACTGTGGAATTTTCAAGATCAAAAAGCAAGATATAACTAATAAACAGGGAAGAGAAAATGAATGTAGCAGACATTGAGTAAATTTTTTAATAAAAAGCAACAAGGAGAAATAGAGACAGTCTGGTTGAGACAATAACAAGGTTGATTTATTTTGCTTTGTTTTCTCTGAAAGAGACAAGCTTGGATGTGTTGTGAGGGGCAGGTGAGGTCAGCAGACAGGAAGAGACTGGACAAACAAGAATGGACAAAATTGATTGAGAACAGTCTCGGAGAAAGATGGACTAGATTGGATCAGACTCACCAGTGAAAGCATCAGATTTGAATGAAGATGAGGATGATTTCAGGAAGACAAGAGAAGGAGGATGAAGATAAAGGTTGTGGAAGTTTCTAGATGGTACAGGAGAGTAGCAAATTCTTTCTGTATTGTAAATTTTCCATTCCTTTCTCATTATTAAAGGACTTACTTACATTTCATTTGCCTATAAAGAGCTTTCATATGTTTCCAAGGGAAACAGAAAGGGGGAAAACAGAACTGGGAAGTGGAAGAGAGCCCTGCTTGTCTGCTCAGTATCTATTCTACCTAGTTTCCCACCAGACATAGTTTATAATTTGGTCAATGATCCTTCAATTCCCATATGATCCTACTAAAACTGCTACTCTGATCTCCACATTTCTGTGCCAGTAGAACTTGCTTTTCTAACTTGCCCAGTGTTAGACAAGAGAGGTTAGAATTAAATCCTTCCAGTGGTCCTGTAATTCACATCCCGCAGGTCACTTCCCTTCTCTTTGTTCCTCCCATGGTGCGCATGCTCAACTTTGATTTTTCTAATGTATTGCTTCTATGTTTATCATAAGTGGAACAAAATCAGTTTTACAATTAAAAGAATGTGAACCACCACAGCATTATCTATCAGAAGTGACAATGTGACTCACTGCTCGACTCACTTCTCACAGCAAACAATTTGAGATTACACGTAACATACAGAAGTTCCTTTTTGTGCATCCTTTCTGAGAACACAAATTCAAACTTCCAGACAAAACTAATGCTCCACATTCTGTATGGACACCTTATAGCATATATATATATGTAGTATATCATCCTCATGAAATGTATTAAGCTCCTCAAAGTCAAACTATGCCTGAATATTTGTAGTTCATGCATTTTATTCTGTGCTAATCAACAAGCATGGACTGAGTAAATACGTATTATTCCACAGTATTAAAGATATAGTAATATATCAGATTATTTTCTGTACATTCTAAAGACTATGTGAACATTAGAATTGTCACTTTCACATAGTTTTGATGATATATAAATATTCTGTGGCCTATCCAATCAGAACACCTCGACAGTATTTTACCTTTAACTTTGGTAGCAAGAAATGTTTTCTGTATTTAAAAATCCTTTGTGTTCGATATTCAAATTCTGTAAAACAGAACAAATGCCCTATAAATAGTAGAACTGACATAGTCAGAATTTTTAAGGATATTTTGGCACAATCTACATTCATGTATCTTAGAAATCATTTAGCTGGCATGAACCTTATGATTATTAAAGGAAGACAAGATGTATAATTTACTTATATATACAATTTTTCAGTAGTGACAGAAGGAAAATGATTGGTCACTGTGTTAGTTTGACTTTGTGATCAATATTGCTTCTGAAGTATTTGTAGGGGATGAGCAAAAAGTAAGATTTCACTTTTATAGAAATCCACATTTAAAACCACATACTAGTTGAATGTGCCCTTATAGTGACTTCCTTAAGTGTTAGAAAACCAAATCATGGTCTAGTTGCTTTACATTTGATACACACGCACACGCACACACGCACACACATGCACACATACACGCATGCACAAACATATGTATATATATTTTATTATCCAGATAATATGTGTATCAATGGTTTTTACAATATACCTACTATCAATGTATAAGTGTAGATTTTTTTAGACTACAAGTTCATTGTCCATCCTTTTATAACATAACTCTGTAAACATACATAATTGGTATCATTGGAAGATGATTTATATCTACATCAAAGCACTGCTGCAAACATTAAGTGTAATATGTATATAACATGTCTGCCCTTTTCTCTGTTTTTATAGTGTCCCCATTCCTGCTCTAGTACATATGAGCATTCATATAAAACCACATAAATACTCAAATAGACACATGTATTTGCTTACACATGAATGCAAAAACTGAGTTATAAAACGGTGAACATTCGCATTGGTCTCTAAATCTTTAGAATACACAAAGTATCAAATTGCTTTAAAATGTGTATATGTTATCTATTTTCAAAAGGCCTTGAAAGAGCTCCTGAATACAATTTTCAGAAATGGTATCTAGGAGATAATGTAGAATATACAGTGATGAAAGAAAGGCTTAGATGGATCATTAGTAGGTATGTGAGACATGCTGATTATAATAGGCAAGCACATGATTACCTTTATGAGTTTTCCTCATAACCAAAATAAATAAGCAAATCTTTTGGTTGTATTTATTTCCTGATATAAGTGAATATGTAAATGCATCTCTTGAGACAAAGACAAACATCTTTTTGAAATTATGCAAATATTCTTTCTAAGGCAAAGTGTCTATGTACATTTTGCTAAGAAAACAAAATATTCAAAATATAACAATTTGTAAATTGTTAGTATGTAAAAACTAAAAGCATTAACAAGGCCTATTTAAATTTAGATAAATATGTGCAAACACTAATATAACATTCAAGATACTTGTTTGTTTTGAGAAAGAGTCTCATCTTGTGGTTTAGGTTGGCCTTGAACTCACTGTGTAGCTCAGGCTGGCTTTGAACTTACGGCACCCATCTAGCCTGGGCCTCCTGAGCGCTGGGATTCCAGGTTTGCTCCACCATGCCCTCTAGAGATTCTAGGTATTTTACTTTATGGTGATACAGCATGTGTTATGGCTTGTGTCTAGATGTCCCCTCAAAACCTCACACAGTCATTAGTGGGGTTCTCAGAAGTGGCTGGGTCTCGAGTGTGTGAGGCTGTAATTGATTCATGATGCAATTCTCAGGTCAAGGGCACTAGTATTAAGAGTGTGAGGCCATCCATCGTTAGGAGCCTGGGTAATAATATATAAGGGTTAGAAAGAGCTGTGCTTGTCCCTTGGTTGCTCTTTCCTGCCTGCTTGCCATAGACTGTATCTCCTCTGAGCCCCACTACCATGTCACCCTGACTTATCACCAGCCAACTATGAACTAAAACCTCTGCGAACTGTGAGCTAAGTACGCCTTTCCTCCTGTAACTTTCGGTGTTGGGTATTTTGCTTTAACATTGAGAAAAGTAACTAAGATAGCATGATATTAATTGATTTTTTAACAATTCCTTAGTTTCTCTCATGTAATGTGTCTGAAGTAATATTTTAGGAATATAAATGTATGCATTATTGCACATTCAGTGTACAAATCATACTTTTTACTTATCAGAAGAAAGATTTAAATAGTAGATGTGATGAAAATAGTTTCATAAAAATTTATGAATTACTTATTTTTGCCCAAAGCAAAGGCCAATTAACTTTAGTAGGATATGGACAGACTGATTACAAACTGAAATGTGTCATACAAATAGCACATATTTTTGAGAATTTCCAATATATTTATTTAAACAGTAGTATTCTGTGCAATGAGAAAGAACCTTAGTCTGACAATGTATGAGGGCAGCTCTTATGAAGAAATTGTTATATCCATAAAAGAATTTAACACTGCATTTTATATAGATCTCTATTACTACAGGATCTGGCTAATCAAAATTAGTTGAATAAACTAAATACAAAAGAGTTGATCTTTACAAGTGTTATTTTAAAACAGAATTTCTACTGTATGTTTCTGGATACACATGCGTTGTTTTCATGAAGAATGAACGCTCACCACAGAACTATTATGCATAATTTTAAACATATACAATTACCTGTAGAGACGAATGTATATAGTTTAAATAAATTATTGAAGTGGTCCTTAAATAATTAACAATGATGATTTAAATATTGAAACATAACAACCAATTAACATATTTTTTACTTATTCTTCTACTTCAGCAGAGAAATATGACAGTAATTAGCAAAGGGCTAAAACCCTAATCACACAATTGTAACACATAAAAGTTAAAAATCATGATAAATTTTAGGATTGAGAAGACTGGGAGCATAGTGAAAAGAAGAGACAAGAGCATAGATAAATAAAAGCAATCAGAAGCAGTATAAATATAAAAGTGGAGAGTTTTCAAACCTATTAAACCATTACTTATAATTCTGATCTTAGAATAGTACTTATTTATTTATTTAGGACTAGGGCTTGAACCCAGGGCCATCACACTGAGCTGTATCTCAGCCCTTTTCATTTATTTAGTTTTGTAACTTTGAAACACTTACAATCCACCTGCCTCAGCTCCCCAGTGTTGAAATTGCAGGTGTGGGGCACCTGGCCCCACTAGTAAGAGTTAACTTTGGAATTAAATACATCTTTCCTTTGTGCTGCTGTGCTCATTTGCATTTATCTGTTCATCGGGTGATCTTTTACTGAATGAGAGACTTACCAGTTCAAACAGACTGAGAAATAGAAAGTGACAGATAATACTGTTTTTCCAGTCTGTAGCTACCGTGTCTTAGCTCGATTTTCTTTCAAGAGAACTCTAGCCTTTAATTAAAAAAAATAGAATAGGTAATTTCTTTAGGATTTTTTTTTTCTTAGCCTGTATCAGGAATAAGTAAATAAGTAATCCTGTAACTAAAATACCACATGACCTAAAGGGAAGTCTTTCTTCCTGCTCCAAAAGAAAAAACAGGCAGGAAGATTAGAGATGATATATGTATAACAAAATATATCAATATCCATGCTCTGGCAGTCAGAGATGAGCTGATCATCGCATAGACACTGTTCCAGCATTATCCTGGCAGGCTCAGTCTGTGAAGCACTTTTAGAACTGCCTAACTCCTAGGCCTTTGGTAGGAGGAAAAAAATGAATGAATATTCCTATTGTTCTCAAGATACTTTGAGGTGAGGATTCTTAGCTCACGCACCCATAGGCTGCATCTTGGGGAAACACTGACTTCACAGTTTGGCCATAACATTTCCAACACAGATAAGCAATACCATAGCCGATCTATTACAGTTATTATCTCGACAAGAAATATAGAAACATCTACTGTTAGCATAGATGTACTAAATATCAAACACAGTATTAAAAAGTGTTACATATTAAAATGATAATTTCAAAGTACATTAAGGTTCTGGATTGTCCATTGAATGTAAAAACATCTGCTTTAGACATCAAGATAAATGAAACAACAAGAGGGTATCAAACACTAGTATCTCTTTTGTTAATGTATCCCCTTTTGACACCATTTAGAATTAACATTTCTTACCTATTCTTTGATGACTCATCAATATCACATGCAATGTATCAATATAAGGAAAATGACAAAATTATAGTAGTGAACTAACAACCTTTTCCTGCAGATTTACATGCCTATAATTACCAGAAACCAGAAGTTTGAGTTCATGGTGAAAATATTTTATTAGTAATATTACTATGCTGCTGTATAATCAAATACTTTTCATTTTATATATATATATATATATATATATATATATATATATATGAATGTGAATGAGCACTTGATATATGATTGAGTTGATAATTAAAATGTTAACATGTGGGTACTCTTTTTGGAAATTTGGTGTGTTAATAATTTATATACTATCTAATATTTTGTTTTTGTACGTTTTCTATACACTTTTCTCACTCAATTTGGTACTTTTAATCCATATAAGATCGACAGCATTTGGGTTTTTTTTTTCATCATCTAAGTAGCACTTCCCATGGAATTTAATCTTGACTTTTGACACAGAGTTTTGAGAAAAAAAATCATAGACAAATGTTTTCAGAGAAAAATCGATCAGCACTCCATTTTTTTTAACTATGACCTTTGTGTAGGCCAGAAACCCACTTGCTCTTACATTAGCTTACTACATTTCTCTGCATCCTGATCACACTGATCTTTGGTCCAAATTGAATCTCTTTATGTTTATGTTATACACAGATACAATGCCCAGAGAATAAAATAAAATTCATATTTTTCAGTGCGGTATTTCAACTTGCACATTTTGATATAATGTGGTTCAATAATATCCTCATCATCATTTCAAAACTTCACAGACACAAAGATACAAATAACAGATCTTTATACTTTTTAATATAATCCCCTGCTTAACAAATGAATTCCTTTGGTTATAATCCTTTGGTGAACATAGGAATTCTTCAAAATGACTAGGACTTGCCACAAAGCACCAAGCTACTGAATACTCATACTGGTGGTATCCTGAAGGTGTTCTTATGGTTCATTTCTAAGTTTGTTTACCCTTGTCATATTGTTTGCCAAACATCTTCCACTATTTGGTAAGTTTTCTGCAACATTTGAAGAGTTTCTTAAAACAATTTAATTTTCATTCTGCTCCACTGATTATGTAATTCAGCAAAATGATCTGCCTATTTTTTCTGATAGTGAAACATATTTCAAAATAAAACAACATATCATAACAGCTAGAGATAATAAGCTGTATTCTAAGTAATACACTAAGGGTTTTTTTGTTTTGTTTTGTTTTGAGACATGGTCTCACTGTGCAGTTTAGACTAGCCTTAAACCCACTAAGGAGTTCAATCTGGCCTGGAAATCATGAAGATCCTCCTGCGTCAGCCTCTCCAGTGCTGAGGTTCCAGGCACATGCCACCACACCCAGCATTAAAGTTGTATTTTAAAAGATAGTCATTAAAATTTCTTGACTTTTTGTTACTTAAAAGGAGTAAATGAAAATGAGATCTAAGAAAAAACGTGGTATTTATTATACACAGAATCTTCTACTAGTAAAAAGATGACGTAATTTTTGTAAAGAGTGACCTTATGCTTTACTAAGCATCCTTATACTGTTTCAGTTTGTTATGCTTAAACCTGAAAAGCATAAGGTCTGTTTAGGTATCTAAGAGCCTAGCAACAAGAGGATTGTTTTATCCATTTGTTACTTTGCTTGTAAAACAAACTCCTTTATATAGAAATGGAAAAACAAAACTGTTCTCTTATGAATCTTTTAATTTATGTTTCTGACATTTCACTTGTTTCTGGTTGAATTATTGTTAGCATGTGAACTTTTACTTAGATGATTTATTCTTGCATCCTTAACTTAGTGAAACCTATATAGAAAATATGCATATATTAAACTAAACTCTTATATTAAAATAATGACATTAAAGTGAGAACTTGGGAGTCAATTTAATGTAATTATAAAACCGTTAAATATTGTATTATGAATAATACCCATACAAGCACTCTTCCAGGTTTGAAGCACATGCAAAACAAACAAAATTGAAAAGTGTGTATGTGTGTGTATATGTATTATTTTTCAGTATCCTCTCTTATTGGGGTTATGTTTTAAGACCCCAGTGGACACTAAAACAAAGAAAAGTAGCAAACACTATATTGCTATATTTTTTTCTGCACAGACCTACAATAAAATTTAATTTATAAATTAGACACAATAGGAGACTAATAGCCAGGCATGATGGTACATGGTGCTAATTTCAGCACTCAAGAGGCTGAGGCAAGAAGATCCCCACAAATTCAAGGTCAGCATGAACTACATAGTGAGTTCAAAGCCAGCCTGAACTACACAGCAAGACCTTGCATCATAAGGAAATAATAAGAGACTAACAATAAATTATTGTAGATTTTAGAAACTCCAGCCTACATTGTCTTTCTTTTATTAAGTTGAGAACTCTCATCCTTTTATTAAAAAAAAAAAAAGTACTGTGCAGCTCCCCTTTGGCATATGTGATTGCACTACAAGTCTTATGCTTTGGGGCAGAAAGTAAAATCAGGACTATTTCAATACAAGTACTGTAATTCCAGATTAGACAATTGGATAACTCTGATGAGTACTAAGTGACTAATTGGTGGGTAGCATATACAATATGGATATGCTGGAAGATTCATTCATCCCTAAGTAGGATGGAGTGGAATATTATGAGATTGTATGTATCATGCTGCTCACATGGCATGACAATCAATAGCATGTAAATTGCTTAATTCTGAAATTTTCCATTCAGTATTTTCACATCATAAAAGAAGTCACTAAAATAGTGGGAAGCAAAACCACAATGGTGAGGGAGACTGCTATATAATATATTTTAATATGAATGAAAAGAAATTGGCGAAAGGGGAACACTGAACTTATTAGATAAAATGGTGTCTTAGTTACTTTCCTCTCATTGTTGAGACAAAATGTCCAACATCCAAATTTAAAGGGTGAAAGATTTATTTATCTCACAGTTTTTTGAAGCTTCAGTTCATAATCAACTGGCTCCAAAGCAAGTAGGTGACTTGGTAAAGCAGAGAGTTTATGGTGGGCAGACTATAGCAATGCAACAGAGGAGAAAGAGACATGCCTATTTCTATCCCTTATAATATATTCATCCTACTAGGATTAGGGTAATGCCAATAATATCAACAGACTGATCCAGCAATCATCTACTCTTAATCCCTGCATTACACCACCAATCAATCACAAACTCTAGACTCAGTTATCTCTGAAAAAATTCTATTAACCCACGGGGTACTTAGGGGCCATCTAGATGCAAACTGTAACATTCTGTCCTAGCCATCCCCTCAAATCCTAACGGTTTCAGCATTGTTGAAAAGTTCAAGTCCTAGGTCTCCTCTGAGATTTAAGGCAAACTCCTAGCTGTGTGCCTCTCTACAAGTGAAAACAAAAATTAAACACTTCCAACATTTACTGGCACAAGATAGACATCTTGGTTACATTTCTTTCATTGCTGAGACAAAGTATCAGACACTCAAAACTAAGCAAAGAAAGGTTTACTTAGTTCACACTTTGTGGAGGTTTCAGTCTATAATCAAGGCAGAGTGGCATGGCACATGGGCAACACTTCCAGGGCAGAAGACACCAAAGTAACAAGAGCAAAAATGGGAGAACTGTAGCCAGCAGCATGCACAGGGCTGGGCTAGACTCAGGCTCCTCCCACAACCCCCATGTTCCTGATAGATCACCCCATGGGACCCGGGAACTCCAGCCAGCAGCACACATGGCACCCGGTTAGACCCAGGCTCCTCCCGCAACCCCCGCCTTCCTGGAAGACTACCTCACAGAACCCAGGAACTCCAGCCAGTGGAGCACACAGGGCCAGGCCAGACCCAGGCCCCTCCCATGTCCACACCATCCTGGCCACCCACCTCAGGATCTAGGAACTCTAGCCTACAATGAGTGCTCTCACAGTCCCACCACTGCCATCAGGGAACCCCCAACTCCTGGATCTAGCATTGCTGTTGACCTTTGGCTCCCACACTTCCCCCCAAACCTTGGACTGCAGCGGATTAACCATGCAGTATGGAGGAGAGACTTAGTAACCCCACATCCAAACAGAAGAACTCCACAGGCTTCCATCAACAAGGTGAGTTTGGCCGTACAATAGGAATACAGCTTGCCACTTTCAGTAGATAAACAGGAGCAATAGCAAAGGCCCCTCCAGAAGTAGGCCATTAATGAGCCTCGCAAGTGGGTAGGTGAGTCATTCCTCCACAGAGAGAATATCAGGTAGGTTAAGGAGGGTGACAATAAAGCCTCCCTCAACCAAGAGAAAATTAAAAGGACTCATGAGACACGCAGAGACACAGTAGGGTCCCAGCCGAGAAAAACACTATAAACAGGAAGATCTGGTAACTCTGAACAATGTGAAGACATACTAACAGCAGAAACTAAGGGTTGATTTCCATTACGCCTAGGCTTGTCAGCCTAGGAAGAATATAGGACTCACCCAATAGGACTTGCAGGGGAAATTCAGGTGTCTGGCCCACCTATTCATTGTGGAACCCAGCAATCACAACAACATCAACCATGAAGTAGGACCTCAAGATACACACTACAAATAGTTGACACTAGTGGGATTGAAGGACCAGATATTAACCCAAAAGGGGAAAACGATAAAACAAAAAAGTAAAATCCAATCTCAAACATCTAGTCCATCAGGAGCAAGTACAGGAGACACTGAAATAGAGGACTTCAAAAGTAATACACCAGAAATCTCTGAAAAGATAGCAAGTGAAATAAAAAACAAAAACAAAACAACTCCATGAGACTATAGAGGAAATCAAATTAGAAGTAATCTCTCATGTAAAGACAGAACTAACAACCTTAGTAGAGGAGTTGTTTAGTGCAGCTAGAGAACAAATAGATAAAAAAAGAAACCACCAGGTAGGACAAGCAATTAAATAAGAGGAAAAAGCAGAAAACAAACAACTGGAACATAACATGGCAAAATCAAGCCAGTACATATCAGTTATATCCATAAAGGTAAATGGCCTCAATTAACCTATCAAAAGAAATAGTTTGACAGAATGGATCAAGAAACAGGATCCCACAATATGCTGTATACAAAAAACACATCTGACTCAAAAGGAAACTCATAGATTAAAAGTCAAAGGATGGAAAACAGTATTCCATGCAACAGGAACCCAGACAAAAAATAGGAGTAAATATTCTATTTGCAGACAATGCAAACTTCAAACCTAAATGAGTAAAAGAGTTGAAGGTCACTACATACTCATTAGTGGAAAAATTCAAGAGAAAGAACTAACAATTATAAATATATATGCACCAAATACAGGAGCACCCAACTATATAAGACAAATACTAAAGGACATGAAAAACTAAATACACAAGACCACAATTATAACAGGGGACCTTAATACCCCATTGTCACAAAGAGATAGATCAACTAGACAAAAAGTCAGCAAACAAATAATAGAACAGTATCATTCCTGTGAGCAATTGGACTTAGTAGATGTTTACAGAGTGTTCCACCCAACCACATCAGAATATACATTCTTCTCAGCTGGGCATGGGACATTCTCCAAAACTCAAGTATATGCAAATGTATTGAAATTATCCCATGCATAGTATCTGACCATAGTGCACTGAAATTGGAAATTAATGGCAAAAGAAATTGCAAAACTTGAATAAATACATGGAAATTAAACAACAACCTTCGGAATATACTAAATGGACAAAAATTGAAAGCTTTCACTCTAAAATCAGGAACAAGACAAGGATGTCCACTATCACCATTCCTATTCAAGATAGTTCTGGAAATATTATCCAGAGACAAGAGAGAGAAATAAAAGGAATAAAAATAGGAAAAGAATTTAAATTATCATTTTTGTAGACAACATGATATTCTACATAGAAGACAAAAAAAACTCCATTAAAAGACTATTAGAGGTAATAAACAAATTAAGCAGTTTAGCTGGATACAAGTCAATGCTCAAAAATCAATAGAATTCCTGTACATAAAAAAAAAACTCACTGAGAGAGAAATTATGGATTTATCTCCCTTCACAATAGCATCTAAAAAAATGAAATACTTAGGAATCAACCTAACCAAGAATGTAAAAGACCTATATGCTGAAAATTATACTACATTAAAAAAGGATATTGAAGAGGATTATAAAATGGAAGGATATTCCTTGCTCTTGGATAGGAAGAACCAACATTGTGAAAATGGCCATTCTCTCAAAACTGTTATACAGATTTAATGCAATCCCAATCAAAATACCATTAACATATGTTACAGATATAGAGAAAACACTCCTAAAATTCATTTGGAAACAGAAGAACCTAGAATAGCAAAGGCAATCTGGGCAACAAAGGCAAGGCAGCAGGCATCTCAATTCCTGACTTGAAACTATACTACAAAGCCACAGTGATAAAATCAGCATAATAATGGCAAAGAAATGGACCTGAAGATCAATGGAACAGATTAGAAGATGCAAATACAAGTACAAAGACACTCAGTCACCTGATATTTGACAAAGGATCTAAACATGTTCACTGGAAGAAAGATAGCCTGTTTAATAAATGGTATTGGAAAAACTGGCTCTCCACATGCCAAAGACTGAAACTAAACCCATGCCTATCACCATGCACAAAACTAAATCTAAATGGATCAAAGGTCTAAATATTAAAACAGGAACCCTAAATCTACTGGAAGACAAGGTAGGTAGAAGTCTTGGAGACATAGAGGGTAGGAGAGAATTCAAGAACAAAAAGCAAACTGCACAGGAAACACTTTAAAGAATCAATAACTGGGATCTCATATTATTGAAAAGTTTTTGCATTTCAAAACAAATCATCATCAGAGTGAAAAGAAAATCCACAGAATGGGAAAGAGTTTTAGCCAGCAATGCTTCAGATGTATCCAAACATATAAAGGACTTATATCCAAAACATACAAAGAATTTAAAAAAATCAGGTCCCCCAAATTCAAAGACCCTCTCCAAAAATGGACATCTAAGATGAACATACAGTTCTCAGATGAAGATATACAAATGGCAAAAAAAAAAAAAAAATACACAAAGAACTGTTCACCATCACTGGTCATTTGAGAAATGTGAATTAAAGCAGCACTGAGATCTCATCTCACTCTGGAAAGAATGGCTGCCATCAAGAAATCAAGTGATAACAAATGTTGGTGAGGCTGCAGGGAAAAAGGAACACTGCTCCACTGTTGATGGATATCCCACTTGATTGTGATATATAATCTTGATGATTTGCTGCATTCTATTTGCCAGTGTTTTATTGAGAGTCTTTGCATCAATGTTCATTAGTGGTGCAGCCACTCTGGAAATCAGTATGGAGATTCCTCAACAAGTTAGGATTGGAAGTTCTATTCAGTCCAGCTGTTCCCCTCCTGGGTATTTTCCCAGAAAAACTGACAAGTTCATATCACAGTAATATATATGCACCCATGTTCATAGCAGCACAATTTGTAATAGCTAAATCTTGGAAACAACCAAGATGCCCATCAACCACAGAGTGGATGAAAATGCCGTGGTATGTCTATACAATGGAATATTACTCAGTTATAAAAAGGATGATCATGACGCCTTCATAGGTAAATGGAAACAACTTGGGACTATCCTTATTAGTGAAATAAATAAGAATCATATTTATAAATATCACATTGTGTCTCTAGTGCAAAAAGTAATAAGAAATGTAGGATTAATAAAACCAGGCATGTGTAATTGCTGTTGTAAAAAAGAGTGGAAAAGAAAGTGCTCTAAAGGATATAACTGCATGTATGAGTAAGTGTGTAGGATTGATAACCATATTACTAAGGTTTTGTTGGATATTTGAACAGAACTGTTTGCAGCCTCACTGTTGAACATCCACTTTGTATGGTTTAATTTTGAAACTTGAACAACTATTTCTAAGATGACAATATGTAATTTATCATCTAGTGATTTTTTTACTGTTTTTTTGAAATTCTGTATTATGTCTACCCTTTTCTGTTTTGATTTTTTTCCTCTTTAAACAAAAATTTTTTAAAATTTTTAGAAAAGAGCAAAAATGAGGAAGAGCAAGCCTATATTTCTCCCTTATATTGTTCACAGACCACTCCATTTCCAGGGCAGATGTAGCACTCATAAAATCTCTCGTGCCTTCCTCTTGCACAGGATGAAAATATTTACAAAATAAGGATTCTGGTTTCCTGCTATCTCTTAGTTATACTTCTAAACTTCTCAAATTGACAAAATATATCATAACAATATAACCATAACAATATACCCTTTGTAAACTTGGAAGGCAGACACATTTCTTTAATCAATTTCCATATACAAGATATGCTCATTCTTAACATTTTCTAACTTGAATATTATAAAACAAGTTTAACAATCCTTAAGAACTAGTATTAGGTCTATCAACATGATATTATATTGTATTAATTATATTATATTATGTTATATTATATTAGAACCATAACACTTTGCCTTTGCTACCCCCACCAAAGACTCACGTACAGCCCTTTATGAAAAGGCATTTAGTCCATCTCAAAGTGTTGTCCAAGTCCTAACAGGTCCAGAATTGCTGAAAAGTTCAAGCCCCACGTCTCCTCCAAGATGGAAGGCAAACTGTTAGCTGCAAAACCCTGAACAAATGAAAACAACATTAAAAGCTTCCAATATGCAATGGCACAAGATATACTTTTCATTTCAAAAGTTATAAACAGGGGAATACAAAGGATTGGGACCAAAGCAAGTCCAAAATCCAGTGGGGCAAACATTTAGTCCTAGAACTCTACATCCAGGTTTGAAGCAATCTAGTTATGAGCTCCAGAAGGTTTAAGTGACTCCACCCCAATGGCCCTTGTAATGGTTGTGGCTCCCATGGCTTCTTTCTTGGGTTGGCTTTGCTTATTTCTTGCAGGTTTTCTTATATGGTGTATGTTTCTGGCTTTTCCAAACTGCTGGGGTGTCCATTGCACCTTCAGCTTCTCATTCACAGCTTCGCACAGTGCTCTCTCACAGGCACACTGCCTGGCTTCCTAGGCCATCTGAAATTGGGGTGAAAGTCTTTTCAGCCTCAGAACTCTTATGTTGTATATATGCCTAAATCCAGCTCCGCATGGAAGATGTCTAGGTCTGTGGCCAAGTGGAGCAGTAGGCAGACTTTCCTTTTTCTTGGCAGTAGGAGGTCAAGTGTCTGGATCACTAGGCCCTCTAAATCCAATTCTGAGGAAACAATTTTTATGCTGCCACCATTTTGGAACATGGTGCAGCTGCTACCATTCTAGAATATGGTACTGTGTGGCTTTTGCCTCAGAGCAAAGTGTTTCACTTTTGTAGTCATGAGGCTAAAAAAATATGAGACTTGCTGCTTTTTCTGATGCCTTCAGGCCACCTTTTTTATTCTCCTGTTCTTTTTGAAAATAGACATTTCAACTCTGTCTTTGCAGTCCACAGCTTTACTGGAGCTTCCTTTCTGACCAAACTCGTAACATTTTAAATCATTCTGTTGGACTTTTTGCTCTTGATTCTCAATATTAATCTGGAAATAGTCCCCCATAGTAGCCATTTCACTGCCTCAATATTTGACCACCTTGAAATTTCTTCTGCCAGATTAATTAGTCTGTCAACCTTAATCTTAATCTTTGACAAAGTCTCTGAACATGAGAAAAAAGCAGACAAACTTTCTGCAAATTTATAACACATGAAGTCTTGAGTTCAAGAGCTGATCAGTCCTTCTTCCTAACAGAAACCTCCTGACCCTGGTCGTTACCAGTGCGACTGTTGCCAGTCTTCTGAATTCTAACCAGAATCTCCCATTCAGAACAGCCTAAGGCATTGTAGCTCTGAGCCTTTCCAAATTCTTCCCACAAGACATTCCCAAAAGCTCAGGTACTACATAGTGAAGTATAGTCACAGCAACAACCCACTCTCAGTACCAAATTCTGTCTTAGTTACTTTTCTCATTGATGAGACAAGATATCTGACTCCCAGGATCAAGAGAAGAAAGATTTATGTAGCTCCCAGTTTGTAGAAGTTCCAGTCCATAATCAGCCAGTCCCAAGACAGGGTGACTTGGCAAAGGAGACAGTTCATGGCAGGCAGAGTGTAGTGAAGCAAGAAGGGAAAGAGAGATAATTCTCTTTCTGTTTCTCATGTTGTATCTAGTCTACTGGGATTAGGGTGGTGCCAGTCCAACCAGTGGATACACCCAAAAATCACCCACCCTTAATCTGAGTGAGCACCTTTAATATCAGCATTTCACTACCAATCAATCACACACTAGATTCAGCCATCTCTGAAAAAGTTCTATGATTGCATGAGGTTTGAGGGGACCTCTAGGCACAGATCATAACAGGTGACATATTCTTGTATCACCAGAAACTTTTTGTTGAGAGCATCAATTGTTCTATCCCATAGCAATAGTTTCACAAATAGCTTAGAGTTCATTCTTTTTAATCTACTGCTTTCACTGTACAATTAATCTTCATTATATTTCTCATTCTTCTCCATTCATGAGTTTATATATTAAAACAAAATATTGCTATGAATAAAAGGTGAAAATAAAACAATCGCCCTTCCACAACTGAAGTTCAAAGAATAAAGGATGAAGGGACACTTCTGTCAGTGAGCATACTTGAAGAGTTGCTCTTCAAGAGACTGATTGAAAGGAAATGACTACATCATCATAAACTTAGCATAATATATTTTCAATCATATTTCTTTTTATCTGAAGAACTTGTCACCAGAGTTAAATAATTTAATGGTGCTTAGAAAATGGAATTCAGGAGTATCAAAGTGCATTTTAGCATCTCAAATAGAAGAACAAACCTGAGACCAAGAACTTTCAAATCTTAGTGTCCTCATCCTTTCTTTACTAACGTTCTGCTTTTCTAAAACAGACTAAAGGTTTCCTTACTTTTAATTCATTTAGTATGAAAATCTTAATATATTTTCCATTTTAATTCTGCTAAAATTTATAAAATTTTTACATATACCATGTAGAATTAAGATAGTATCGTGGGAGACACAATATTCAAATATTTTCCTTATCCTATTAGAATATATTAAGACTGTACACAAAATAAAACATACAAGAACTTTAATGAAGTAATGACATCAGTAGAATAAAAAGAATATTTCCTATGTTTAGAACAACAAACAAGTAGAGGGTTTAAATTCTGGCAGATATAAAAGAAAAGGAAACCATAAAACAAAAAGATTTTCATTTAAATGTTAATCAAAAATCATAATACTAGTAACAAGTCACTGAAGGTGTGAAGAAGTTGAATTTAAAACCCTCACATTAAGCTAAAATTTTAAAATATTAAATTTATTAGTTATACCTTTGATAATCATCAGAACAAACTGAAATTCTGCCTAAAAGTTATTTCTAATTTGGAATATGGAATGCTTCATTCATTTAATTTAATTAAATATGTACCATAGTAAAAAACACTTAATATGAGTCAAAATATTTAACATACTATCTTACTTTTCTCTCTCATTGTTGAAACAAAAGACCTGATGCCCAAAGCTAGGGAAAGGAAGATTTATTTCTTACAGGTTGGAGGTTTAAGTCCATACTCAGGTGGCTCCAAGGCAAAATGACATGGCTGAGGGAAAGTATGAACCAGGCAAAAAGGAGAGAAGGCATGCCTTCTTCCCACCTTTACATTGTATGCTGGCTCCACCCTGGGTGGGTGTAGCACTCATACCACCAATCAGAGCACTAGACAACAAATCAGTCATAAACACTAGATTTGGCCACATCTATGACTGCATGATGCTTGCGGGGGGGAAGATCTGAACATAAACCATAACACATATACAATGTTGAATAAGCCCCATGTTATAATTATTAAATGAGGTGAAGTAAGTTTGTATAAAATATTTATGGATAATATGGAATTCTGAAATAAAGGAAAATGGATTATGTAAATGTTAAAGGAATTAAATTCTAGGAATATACCCATTGATTTGGATGAATTAATGCCTATCTCCAACAACAAAACAGACTTATATAAGAGAAACTTAGCATACGCCATAATAAATCTGAAAAGATTATTCATAGAAATAGTTTGGTGAGGAAAAGATAATGAAAACACCTATTTCAAAATAAGAAAAATAGAACTTACCTTTAGTTTTATTTCTCACAGGGAATATAGAAAGGATGAAGAATTCATGCACAGGTTATTTCCAGAATTAGAAATATCAAGTCCTATGGAAAACATAGAGCATAGAGCAATAAGGATAAGTAGACATATATACTAAAACTGTTGACCAAGAAAAGACAAGAAATGTATGTTAGAAGAAACTAGGAGCAAATAACAACTTGATATGACTTTTCAATAGCAATGTTAGCATTTACAAGAGAGCTGAGTAATAGCTTCAACAAACAGTGAATGAATAGTACAATATAAAGCAAAGAAAATACCTTTCAATAACCTCAGAATCATATATTTAGGAGGACAGTGTTTTTTTTTTTTTTTATACTGAGGGCAAATGAAAGACTCTTCATAGACAAAACTAGAGAGAAACAACACAACACACCTATACTAAATCGAAATGAAAACCAAATATTAAACTCCAAGATACAGCAAAATAAATCCAGACGAGAGACTTGAGGTACAAAAAGGAATGGTGATGAAACAAAGCACAAGTTTAAAACAAATGAGATTTGGCCAAAATTCACACTAGCAACACATTAGTATACTTATGAAAATTTTATCAATTAAACAACTTTAAAAAACACCAGAAAGGTTAGAAAATGTGTTTCACAAAAGAAAACAAATATAAAAGACATTCATTTCTAACAGAATGCAAATTAAGGAAATAACATGTGCTACAGATTAAATAAGTAAACAATTACCTACAAAAAAAAGACCAAGCACATAAATCTTACTGGTAGATTCCATCAAGTAGTAAAAAAGAATTAATATAAACCATTCATAAACATTTTTGAAAACAAAGGTAATCTAAGCAGAAGGAAGGAGACATGGTATGTTGTGTTATCTCTTAAAACCAGTATGTTGAAGTCCTAATCATCAGAAGCACACAAGATAAGTTTATTCTTGGAAATAAGGTCAGTGACAGAAGTAATTATTTAAGATAAAGTCCAGTAGAGTAAAATTCCACTAAATCCAGTACCATTGGAGTCCTAAAGGACAGGAGGATTTGGACACACACATGTGTGCAAGAGATATCCAGGTGACTATTGTGTACAAGTAACTAGCAAAACAAGCAGCTGACATGGAATCATCCTTATCACCTTCAGAAAGAGCATCACCCTGCTGACAACCTAGTATAGGATTTGCAGGCTGAAATACTGTGAGACTAATGTCTATTGCTTGCACTACTCAAGTTCTGCTATTTTGATATGGATGTTTTAGAATATGAATATAACGTGATTATATGATTTAAAATTTGTAGGATGTTGAGCAACATTCCCCAAGTTAGTACACAGATTCCATAATATTTTTTTTCACCTCAGTGGTGCTGGGGATCAATGCCAGATTCTCGCACATGATAAGCAGGCACTCTGCTCCTTCATTACATATTCCAGTCTTTCGTAATATCTTTATGACTTTGAAGCAATTGACAGTTTGCATCTATAATTTATATAGAAAGTCAGAGGTGCTAGAATAGCCAAAGTAATCTTTATAAATACTAAACTTGAAGGACTCACACTTCCTGACTTCAAAACATACCATGAAGTAATCAAGACAGTGTATTTCAGGCATAAAATATACATATAGACCTATGAAACAAAATTAGAAGTCCATACCTAGAATTAGAAATTGACCCATCACATTTACAGTCAATTTGCTTCAACAACATTAATAAAACAATTCAATGATGAAAATAGTTATTTTGTCCCTCACAGAATATCAATGAATTGAAACATAATCCACTGAATGGAAGAAAATATTTGAAAATCATGTATAAAACAAAGAATTGTACCAAGGAAATGGAAAGAGCACTTAAAATTCAATAATAGATTAATAATCCAGTTTAAAAATGGGAAAATGCCAGTAGACATTCCTCCAAAGAATACACACAAATAAAAAACAAACACATTAAAATGCATCAAATCACAGGGAAATGCAAATGTAATTCACAGTGGAATTCACATTCATTTCACATAATAAGATGATACAATAAAAACAATATATAATGGGTTTAAAAAATTATATTATTGGTCCCTGTTTGCAGTACATAATGACTACATTCACTGTGAGCAGTTGGTACAGTACATAACCCACCTTTGTCCCCCCCAACCCGCCGCCTTCCCTGGCCTTCCCTGCACTTTCCCCATCCACCATCTCCTGGTCCCCTTGTCTTTTACAAAAATTCTGTCTTCTGGTTTCCCGTTATTTATCTTTCATTTTGCCCCTTAATTTATTCATATTTTGGGTTTTTTCCATAAGACCTTTGTGATATTTATGCATCATGGAGAACTTACCCTGGCATAAAAAGGGTACATTTGTCTCATTTTTTAGGGAAGTGGATGTGTCCTGAGATAGAAATTTTCATGAAGATGAAGAAAGCAGAAAACTTGCACACTGCTGGTGGGGTTGTATAACAATGCTAATACATGAGAAAGTAGCCCAACAGGTCCTCAGAGAGTGAAGGCTTGAGTTCTCATTTGACCTAGCAACTTTACTGTTTAGACCCATGAAAAATGAGACCATGAACTTAAATCTGTATATGAATGTTCATAATAACATTATTCACGCTGAATAAAAACTAAATACAACCCAAATGTGTATATACCACTACAAAATAAAAATACGGTTTTTCCATATAATACAATACTATTCAACCAGAGAGGAAATGAAATACTGATCCGTGCTGCAATGTAGATTAACCATGAAAATATTATTCTAAGTTAAAGAAATCCTCAAAAAAAAAAAAGATACTCAAGTGCTATATAATTGTATTCAAATGTAATTTCTAGAAGAGGCAAAACTGTGGAGACAAAGTCAATTCATATTTGCCAAGGATAGGTAATGTCTGGGGAGAAATGGAAGGTAAAGTCTTAGTAGTTACAGAGTTTCTTTTGTAAATATGTTCTAAACTGAATTTCCACAATAATCAAGCAACTCGGTAAACACACTAAACAAATGCTTGGGAGGACAATTATATCCAAAACTACTTTTCCAAAAGAGGAAAAAGCTGAACAACTAAAAGCACTGGACAAGAAAGCAACATTAATGGGAAACATGTTAATGGCTAAAATTATATCACAGAACAGTACTTGATATTTTAATGAAAAAAATCAATTAAAGCCAACAATAGAAATCATATCTGTGGCCAGATACCATAGCTATTGGACACAAAATTAAGAGTATGGCTAGCACTTCATAAAGGAAAGGACAGAAAAGGGACACACGATAGGACAACACTCAGAGACAGTGCGAGAGACAACCTAAATATTTGGGGTTTTGGTTTTGGTATTAGTACTGCCGGCTTGCTTATTATGGCATTATATTTATCACATGATTTATGTAGGGGAAGGGTTCATTGTATCTAATGCCTATGGCATAAGATTTTTGAAATTACGAGAAAAATAAGGTAACCTAGAATTGAAGCATCTGTTTCATTTCATTCACATTGAGTCCATCTTAGCGTTACTTAGGCCTCCTGCAGCCAGAACATGGAATACTATGCAGCTCTTCATCTTTTCAGAGCCAATCTTCTGGTTTTGCTTTTTATTTCACTGATACAACAATAATTACACAGCTTGCAGTGTTTTCAGCTTATCTGCCACTTCTGTTCTTTTCCGATCAGTGTGCAGCAGGGTTTAAAGTATCCAACTTCTAAAAGGAAAATTTAAATCTAAATAATATTATTATTTCAGCTTATTTATTTCTCTGACTGTACTTCAGTCAATTTTCCTCATGATTTTCTGCAACTCATTTAATTAATACTCAGTAATATGCATCCCACACTTCTGATTTCAGTAACATGACTTTCTAAGGGTAATGAGCTCTTGGTTTGTGAAAGGTAAATGTTTGATTTCATGATAGTTTTCAAGTGTCTCCTCTTTACATTTCATTCTTCCATTAATTTCTTTAAATATATGTATTGAGTGCCTAACTTGTATTAGGTTAGAAAATCGGTTGATGTCTTCTGGTAGTCATGAGACTTACAACCTTGGAGTAACCACAGGCAACAAACAGCCAGCAGTTACCTAGGTGGTCACAAGCTAATGAGTCCATTACACAAGACCGCATAATGGCAAGGGTTGAAAACAGGCAAACCTAATTTATATTACAGTATTACATTTTAAACATGGCTGCTACGTAGTAGAGATGGTCTCAGGTAATCTAGAAATCGCCCATGCTCAAGTCCTACTCCCAAAAACTCTGGTAAAATTGGTTATGTTGTGGGTATCAAAGTTTTTCTGTTTAGTAAAGAGAATTGTACAAGTTTTTATACAGGGAATTGAACTCAGGACCTTGCACTTGCCAGGTAGGTGCTTATGCCACTGAGCTATATCCCTGGTTATTTTTTTTTTCATGACTCCCTCAGAAGATTCTGCTGTGCAACCAAAATATGTGTGCACATGTAGCTAATGGATAAGATGGGACAGATACAAAATCATTTTTCCAGTGTCAGTGTGGACAATGTCTGCTGTAAGTTAGTGCTTCTTAACCTTTTTGCGTGTGCATCTTATTCGCATTTAATTTCTTCATTGCTAAGATTCCTCCCATTTCCCCTCATTCTGCGCACTCCTAAATTATCTCACTAACCCCTTCCTTCGCACAAAACTTTGCCCTCAGAGCTACGTCTTTGTATTCAACTAACTTTTTTTCTGGAAATTCCACCTAACTGAGGAGAAAAGCACCACAAAGGTGACTCAAAAGAATGGAGGCATTTCAGGGAAATAGCTAATGCTATCCATGTCAACGTTTCACTTTAGTGAAGACTTAAATTTCTTGCCCCAAAAATTGCTGAAAAGAAAGAAGCCAGAACCCAAAGGAACAGAGTGAAATGCTTGAAAACTTCAACACATACAAGCAACAAAAAGGCGACGACGTGGCCAATTGAAGTGTTTCATTGAAACTGCTGGTGTTGATAAACCTATTTTCTCTTTTGATAGAATTTTTCATAGAAAATACGTCATTGTAAGTATGTGATTAGTGACCATAATTGTTTCTTTATAACTAACGTGAGCAGAGGCATATCTGAAAGGTTAGTACATTCTAATTTTATCTTAAGCTAGTAGAGTATAAATACTTAGAATTTGTAGAATTACATGGAGAGGTAGGAATGCCATAGGTTGGGTCTATAATGGGAAAAAAATGGGATTCCCCCTACCCGAGATCATAAAAACGAGTTTGGAAAAACTCAAGAGATCCCAAGATGTATACAGACAAATAGCAATTCCAAGTATGATAAGAGCTATTAATTTTAAACTATTTTGTCAGTAATAGGAAAAACTGTGTATAGGAGAAAGAATTTGGAAGAACTCACTGTACTGTGTTCTTATTTTTTCTATAAATCTAAAAATGCCCTAAAATGTATAGTCCAATAAAAATTACATCCCCAACCACCACCTTTCCTATTGTAGTTCTTAGAATCTGGCATATTATATGCTAAAATCCAAATTTCTAAAATAAAAGGTCCATAAAATTTTTAAATCCCCTTATTGCTGTGTTCCCAATGCATTTTGACAAAGTATTCAATAAATATTTATTGAGTGATAAATTTCCAAAGATAGACACTGTTAGTTTCTCCATTTTTCCCTTTGCCCAAATATATTATTGTTTTTAAGCAAATATATAATAAGAGGCAAAAAGAAAGATAATAACTTTGACAGAATTGAAATACTCAATATAGCTGGAGAGCTTAAAATACTTGCCGTTGATATTCATGTGAGGAATAAGTGACACATTTCAAACCATTTTAAACAGGGCATCATGTAGCAGACGTCCCCCCAAAACAGCCTGTGTCTTGCCAACTGCTTCCTATAGCTCGACTGGCCATGAAGTGACCTCATTAATTGTGTCGAAAAGCTAGATCCTATTACTGAGTATTAAACTCTCTTACTAAATAATATTACTAAGCAAAAATGAATAAAACATGTTTTTTGTAAGTTTTACTCAATATTTTACAAGGATTTTTGGAAACTTTTGTAAAATGAAAAACATGTTGCAGAATTATAACTTACTAATGAGCCCACATTTTAGGGAATGTGAAAATGGACTACTAAAATAAGCTGCTTTTATCCAACAGTCAAGACAGGTTCTGTTTGTACTAGAGTCTACGTGAATGAGCAAAGCAACTTTGTAGGCTTTAAAGCCATTACCACTGAGCAAATTTCCATTGTCTATTTAGGAAATACTATAACATAACAGATGGATGCAGTTGTTTAAAAATATATTTGCAGTTGAGGAAAAGCAGAAAGACAGTTGAACTTATGAACGCAACAGGGAAGATGCAAAGATTGGTATATAAAGGAATTAAAGTAGATTTTTCTCTGTGTCTGAAGCATGATACTGTAGTTCTCTTAGGTACAAAGGGGTGAAAAGCCGCTCTCCCAATTACACTTGCATGTTTGCACACACACACAGAGCCAAAGATCACTTACATAAAGTTAAACATTCCATTTGCTTTCCTTCCTGTCTCCCTCTGTCTGGCTTCTACCTCCTATTCTTACCTTCAGAAATTCATTACAAACTTAAAACCTCTCCACCATACCCTAACATGTTTCTGGAGGCTATGAAAGCCTCAAACCTAAATTTTTGGGAGTTTGTAGTTTTTTAGATTCATGGTTGAAATTTTCTATTTAAAATTATAGTGTCAAATGCAGTATTTTGCATTTTATTTAGAACAAAGAGAACATAAAAACATTTTGGAAAATCTTTAGCCTGATTCAGTGCATCCAAAAGTAAAATTCTAGATAGCATTTGAAAATGCCTGACACTCTTTTCTTTCTAAATTTACATTTTTATATCATTTTCTGGAAATATCCCAACAGAAAGGTTTAGAATGCTGATTTGGTCCATGCAAAGAATTAATTATTCTGTGATGCCAAGGGGAGGGATGAATTAACAAGATCTAGTATGGAGACACTCTCATGTATCCACTTATAGAACAAAATAGAACATAGTAATTATGTTTCAAAAGAGCATGAAAAGATAAGAAATAGATTAATTCTAGCTGGAAGAATGAAGAAGAGTTCATACAAAACAGCCTCAAAAGATGGGAGGAATATATACAAACGTATTCCCCGAGACTAGCTATTGTGCAGCTCACAAAGGTTTTGAAACTTTTCCTTATACTGCATACTGCCAGCATACCTTGCTTTGTAAGCACTTATTTTTCACATAAAATTGACATTTTATATTATCATCCTTTTACAGATTACACTGCAGTTTTTTAAACACCTTCCTCAAAATATTGTTATGTGGAGTGCCTGATGTTATATAACTTAATTACAATGAATAGTCTCATTTATTGAGCTTTAAATGCACAATGTATGTGAACACAAAAATATAGTGGAACTGCAAAATTTAGTTCCCACTCTGTAAAATGTAAATTTTATAAGTATTGTCTTAAAATATTTTATTAGAAATATATTTGACTTAATAGTTACTTGATAAATACTTGCACACATGTAAAACATAACATTTCAGAGGTATAGTTTAAAGGCATACATTTGGTTCCCTCTCATAAAGCTATATTCTCTTATAACATTCAAAGAATTTTTCCAGCACGGTTTTCCCAGTCAGCTCTGATGCACATATCACTACACACATCAGCACTGCCCATTTGATTTATTTCCCTTTGAGTCGCCACATTTTCTGGTCAGTAGCACAAGTCTGTAGTGCTGGGTTCTCTTGGACCCCAAAAGACAAGCTCTGGAGCATAGTGAATCTATAAGTGAAGGAGGAGATGGCAGACAGAGAATTTGTAAAACTAAATTCGTAGGTTTCCGAAATTTTTAAACCCAACACCCTCCGCCCCCCACCCCCAGACAAACAGACACAACAGTAAAAGTTAATAAAGAGGGAAGGAGGAAGGGAAGAGGAAGAGGGAGAAGGAGTTTGAACTTTAGGTTATCACTTTTTAGTATTTTAAGCCAATAACGATCTGATTTTCTTCCATTAATGACTGGTTTTATTATGGAGTGTGCCAAAGCTTTTTTAAAATTAAAATGAGCATTGCTTTCAAATTTTCCAACTTCTTTGTATATTTCCACAGAAGTATTATACACATCCTTGGCCATATTTTCATCATCTTCTCACTTACAAATCTAACCATTTTCAGGAAGCAAGATCGTGGCCACCTCATGGGCACATACCTAGATGAGTTTTAGGAGCACTTCTCTCCTCCTGACGCTGGAAACCATTGTGTCAGAAGAAACTGTGAAGTGGGTTACAACTCTGTGAGCAAACAAATGCCCAAGTTCCTCTCTGAATAAGTGACCGAGACTTTATGTCAGAAAGTAAGGACTAATCTAACAACATTCTTCTACAGTTTTATTCTGAACATTGTTGTCGCAATAGATCTCGTTTGTGTTAATCTGGTGTTACTATTTTTTAAACCTCATTATTTTCCATTTTGTTTGGAATTGCACTGAATTATATTTTTAAAAGGAGTGAAATTGGTTGAAACTTTCACTTTTACAAGTGTGGCTTCTCATTTAGGAATACTAATTATTCTTCTATTTTCTTAGATATTTTATATTCCTCAGTACTTTCTCAGTACTCAGTTTCTTCCTAGAACTAGTATACATTTATTGATGCTTTTACCTAGGAATTTTTTTTTCAAATTACATTTTCTTATTGATTACAACTGATTCCTATGAAAAGCAGTGATTTTGACAGATTGATTTTGTACCTGGCTCACTGATTTTACACTTGTGTTTGCTAATGGAGTACAGAATTTTAAATATATTTTTTATTCTTTTACAGCATTGTAGGTGGGGGATGAGTTATATATCTTGGTTCACTCAGTTTGTCTTTATGAACCATCTTTTTATTTTCTCTTTTTTCTTTGTTTTATCTTTTCTATACTTTTTCCTTTTTTTCTTTCTTTCACTCTTGTGTGTATGCAAGAGAGACAGACAGACAGACAGACAGAGACAGACAGAGACAGACAGAGAGACAGAGAGAGACCCAAAGCCTGATACACAGCAAATGAATATTCTACAGCCTTAGTTTCTTGAACTCACTAATTTTGATTTTGGGATTTGGAAGAGGAAACTAATGTAGGTATTCACAGTCCTAAGGTTCACTGAGGACATCATAACTCATTTGTAACCTAGTCACCACATTTGTCACTAAATTACATATTGCCATGCTAGCTAAATGACTGCTCCAATGTGTCAGCCTAAGAGAGGTCACAGGAAAGCTCAGTAATTTAAACATTTCAGGTCTGTAGAGGTGACAGTAATTCTTCTAAAATAATTGTTGTGGGGGAAATGTGGAAAGCTATATGGCATCAGATTTTTCACTGAAAGCACACACATAAAAGAATAATGGCAGTTGTCTCTAGCATTTCTTCCTCACATTATATAAATTTATCCAAAAGATTGTGTCACTTCATTGAAAATAACTATGTGAGTAGGAATATCTGTATATCCATATATAATTATTAAATGTCTTAGAAATATTAATGTTTTTCTTTAAGCAAAATGATTGATATCTAATCCAGATCAAGACGTATATCTCCTTTCATCACTTCTCCACAAAATTGTCACATTTTACTGTATTTTCAGTGAAGATGAAATTTATCATCAGTCATTTCTGATGAAGGGAACTGGTTATAAGTTGGAGAACTACTTCAGTTCATATTTCAGAGACTAATTTGCCTACTAAACTGTAAATGTGTGATAATTTAGATGATCCTCTTTTATCTGTTGATTTCAAAGATTTTTAAAGTTCCATTAGTGAAAACATAAAATTACAATATTGAGATGTAATGAATTCATTTGTTTCACTTGATAGAATATTATGGAGTTATTCAAAATACATAATGTTTAAATAATAGCATGGCACATTGCAATATCTTAAATCAAAACAAACAACCTTAGATTTTATGTGCTATTTGATTCTAAAGAGATATTTCTTTTGAAACATTTTTTAATTGAACTAAATATTAGTACTTACATTATAATTACTAAATCTACAAATAATAACTGACTTGAATTTTTCTGATGTTTTGTAAGATTTACTTAAGAACTGTATTAATTTTAAATAAAATATATTTCAAAAATGTCTTCAGAAATATTACTGTAGTGTTAACGGGTAAGTAACAGTAGAAGAATTCAAATACAAATTCCTGTTATTAAATAGCATTTGATACAATGAAGTCAGAGCCAGTTTAGTCAATGAGTAGATTGACAATGAAAATTACAATTTCTTTCTGAAACTTCATTTTATACAAACAAATGTCAGCCTGTGATACTGATATCAGTGCCACAGAAAAGATAATTTTTCATCCATCCTAACATCAACTGAATATTACTTACTTAGTTTTATAAATCCATTTATCTTCTTTTTCAGATTTCATAACTTACAATAACAAATGCTTCTCTTCTTGTCAATCCAAGTCAAATATAAGTCATTGCTAAATGTCTAACTTTCTAAGCTCTCAGGCAAAAGGGCTTGGAAGAAACATCAGAGAGTGTGATATCCCAATTAAGAGAGTTATGTGACAAGGTGCAACTCCTTAAACTCTCTGGCACATGTAAATGTTCCCATCCTTTGTGAAAACTGGTTATTGTAAGAGTTGGATTAACATGGTTAATTTCCCAGAGCAATGTAAAATGCAGGTCTTTAAAGACTGTACTGGTTATTTTGCTTATGTATTCTAGGTTAGAAATTACCTTTCCTAACTTTATTTATTCTGTCTTTGGCCTATGTTCAGTTGATTTTTTTCTATTTTTTCCTTGTTTTTCCTGAATGTTTTCCATATATTGAAACTATTTGGGCCTGTTTTTTGTATTATTTTAAATGTGCATGAAGTCTATCCTTCTGTTTTCATTAGAAAAATTTTTAGAACAGAACATTAACTTTATTTTCTTTTCCATGAAAGCAAGTCTGGGTGGTAACCCCAAGATATTTTAGTAAGAAAGATTTTTCTAATTTCATAACATATAACTTGGGATATTATTTATGATTTGGTCCCAGTGTATACTTTTCATCAAGTTGAAGAATACACCCTTTCTTATGTGCCTTATGTGTATTAAATATGCCAATCCTGGAGGTGCATCATGCACAATTATGGAAGGAACCCCTGCCAGGCTCTGATGAGAATGACTGGAGAATTAGACAGTTTCCAGCTATTAACTTCTAGGTTATCACAGATTTTACACAAAGACCACTGCTCTTGATGTGGCTACAGCTCATAAAATAACAACCTATGGCTAGAAAACTCAGGCCACTTTTGTGTAATAGGAAGGTTATAGCCAAACTTTCTTTCAGACTTCTGTGTTAGGATGGCAGATTTCATCAAACCCAAAATACAGTCTTCCTGAAAGTTTCTCCTGAAAAACCCTATTTCTTCCCCACTCTGCATTCATTTTTAAATGGTGTTTCTCTGGAGTAAAACTTTATAATCTTTGCTTTTCAATGGATCCAGTATTCACATAATACAGAAATGTTCTCCTATACAAGACTACACCACAGTACTACAGACTGATTAGCTGTAATACCTATTCACTAGGTAAAAATAGATCCTCTTAAATTTGGTGTTACATAGGATGATAGGTTTATGAGTTCTTTATAATCACAGTGTCACAAGCCTGAAAGCATTTATTTGAGAAAAAGTATAAATCTGAATAAGGTGGCACGTCTATAATCCTCAATCACCACCAGTTTAATTTATTACTGAGTGTTTAGTGGATTACATGTTTTTATGAACCACTTCCACATTCTCAAATAGAGAAAAAATATTATACATCTACAGCTTGAATGCTCGCATTTCTCAAATTTCAGACGTAAATAAGTCACTTTTTAATTTTCGAATGACTTCCTTCATTGGCATTCAGTACTTACACAGCAGAATTTTAGCAGTGCTGCAATTTTCCTTTTCTTTAGGTAAGGATTACAATAATGGCGGCAACAGCAAAACCTTTTCTTTTTCCTTTTCAAAAATCAAAATCATATTTTTGTGGCTTGAATGAAATGATTTTTTTTCCTGGGATAGACGGTACATATTTCTATTGATGAACAGTACCTTTCCCTAAAGATTCTGATACATGAAAGTATTGTCTCTTTTTTGAGCCATGAAAAGAAGAAACATCTATTGTACTATCCTTGAAAACAGATGCAGTTCTAAGCGTATGTGTGTGTGCATGCATGTGTGCCACATAGAAAAGTAGAAAACACAATAGCAGCAGAAAGAGTAATAAATGTTCCTAAATTAATTCAAGTAATAATTTTCCCTTTCTATTTATTGGTTTTCATTAAACATAAAATATAAATATTCATTTATAAGCTATTATACATATTACTACTACTGACTGCAAGTGACAGAAACTCCACTAAAATAGCTTTGACAAGATGTGCTCTGAATTAACTCATTAAGCACACCAGGTTGCAGGGTTGCTAGAACTAAGAAATGACCACCTGCTCATTTGTGTTCTCAGTCTCTCCTCTTCCCAGGTTGACTTCTCTTGGCCTGCCTCTTTCAGTCCTTAGAATAAGTCATCTTGACAAATCTGAAACCACTGACCAAATCAGGTTACAGAATCTCATCTTTTAGGTTCACATTCCAGGACAATGGACCCTCTTCCTGTAACTGTAACTTTAAAAATTCACTTGGTGATCCCTGATTATTTTTCTTGCTTAATGCTTCTTCCGTGGTTTCAGTTGACATTTGTGACAGAAAGCTCCACATAGAAATTCAAGATGTTTCTGCAAAAGGGGTTTTGGGAGGACCCAGTAAATACACAAGTGCACAAATGTGCTTTTGTATTTCCTAACAAAAGATGGGAATAAGTCAAGGAAAATCATTTGACACCCACTTTTGTTCCTTTAATCTAATTCAGTGTAAGTTTCTGCTAAGATTGATTGAAGTAATCAATCAGTCAGCCACAATTAATGGCAGAAGACCAGCTGGACTTTAACATTTTTAGTCCTTAAATGCAAAATCAATACTTAAGAATTCCAAAAATATGCTTAACTCCTTTATGGAAAAGTAATAAGATAGTCCCCAAAAACTGAATTCAAATTTGAATAAGTCAAAAGGTGTTATATCTCACTTCTGAGAATCAATTTCTGTGCTCAAATTCAAAGATGATTTTTGGACAACTGCCTGACATGCTTGATGCTGATGTAAAAAGATTTGATTTCCAGGTGGGTTTATTCAAGAGCTCCTGGTTTTATATACTTGCTGTATTTACATTCAAGAGCTAATATTTACAGAAATTTTTAGATCCTTTTTCAAAACTATAATTTATGTAATATTAAGAAAATCTATTATGCTGTAAGCAATGTCTGAAACTGACAATGGATATAGTGCAGATTTGCCCTGCAATATTGCATGATAAAATTAAGAGGAAAAAAGTGAAGTAAGTTTACTAAAATTTTCAGTAATAAAAGTAAAAATTTATTATACTGAGAAAAATATATAAAGATATAAAGCTAGGAAGAGATTTTACATTGGCGGTGATATCTGGAAAACATCTGGAGGAATTATTGCATTTACCAATGAGTTTTGAATAAGAATAAGGCATATATATGTGTGTGTGTGTATATACTTATATATACATAAATCACATGTTAAATCATAAGACAATGAGTTTCAAAGCAATATTTTGACGAATTATCAATCTGACCAAATAGAGAATAAGGCATGCAGTAAGTTTTACAAAGACTGGACCCAAAATAGAAAAAGAGCTTGCATGTTATGTACAGGATACTAGAACTTATCCTAATACAATTGAAAGTTTTTGAATAGAGGTTGAATGAGCTAAGGGAAATGAAAAGATCCAAAAGAATTTTAAGATATTTTTCTGCCACTGTGGAGGAAAGGCGAACATGAAATTGACTGTCATCCACTGAATCACTTGAGAAGAAAGAGGTATGATTTCTTAAACCAGGCAGATTCCCTTAAGATTGAAACCATAGGCTTTTATCTTATTTAGAACTGTGGCAGTTGTAAGTGTGGGAGACCCAACTAAACCCAATTTAAGCAACATATAGTATTTATTGGTTCATATAATGGAAGGATGGAAAGGCGCATTTTGAATAGCATCAACAAGATAACAGAGGATATGGACTGATTCAGTTTAAGTCCTTTGCAAAGCAGGAGTGAATGCCTTCCTGATGTTTGATTTTATGATGTTTACACAAATTTTATTTGGGAAGATCATAACGATATACGGCGAAGCGATAGTTGGAAGGTCAAACTGGTTTTAGATATGTAGTAAGTAGAGATTTCCTAAAGCAGTAGTTTATATTGGACAACTGCTGAATGGGGTTAAGACTTTTAGATGTAGAGACTGAGGATGCAGTAGCATTTTGAGGACAAATATGTTGTAATAAATGAATAACAAAGTGTGAGGAAATTGTGAAAAATCGACATTTAACTATGAGTAGAACAGTTTCTAATATCTCAAATTAGAATTATGAGCATATTTTTCATGTGAACAACTTTTAAGTGTTTCTTGTCGAAAAGTTCTTACCAAAATTGCTGATAGATCCTTGAGCATCATTTATAGCACGATTTCTATGCATATCAAATTTTAGAGCAAACATTAAATAAAGCAAAGCATTTATCTCTTTAATTGTGGATTAGTGCTGGGTTTTATTTGTCATAGAAATGAAACAGAAGTGAGTGATAATTATTAAAACCGTATACTTGGTCTGCTAAATTTATAAGGCTGACATCCAAAGAATAAAGGATGCTGTAAGTATGTCATGTCTAAAGCAGTGTATGACCCTGCTGTGTACTTATTTGACAGCAATCCCATGTATTAAAATTCATTTCCAGTGCACATGCAAACACACTCCAAACATCTACTTCTATTCTCTTTATTGATTATATTTTTTCTCAATCTGATATGCTTTCCAAACTTCTGTCACAAAACTATCTTCCTAATTCTGCGGTGTAGCCAGTTTTCACCCATGAAAACTTTGCTATGATATTCCATGCTAACCACTTCAGTCACTTAGAAGAGGTTGAGTGAAACACAAGTTAGCTTTTAGATTTGCCTCTCTAATTAAACATGTAGTAACTTGATGGACAAAGTACTAAAAGTTTTTCGCTAACCCATGGCATAGCACAGAGACAGAGACAGAGATTTATTGAATAACTTTCAGTGTTTTGTGCTGTTAATATCAAAATGGACTTGCTATTTCAAGAAATATTTGAGCTAAATAAGAATGGTAGAAGTTTTCAGGCGGTACTCAATCAATGTTGTTTACAGCTTGAGCTTTTACTGCCTCTGTTGAATCAGACTGACTAGCTAAGAGATGCGTCTAGATTTTCTTCTTGGCCAGATTCCACAATAACCCCAGACAGTCTAATTAATTTTTGGACTTTTTTTTTCTCCTTTCTTATCTCTTCTATTTTTGTCAACTCAAGTATAGAGACATAAATACAAAACATTGTGAATTAGAGAAGAAAAGATGACCTTGAAACTATCAGGAAAATTTATTTAAAACATAATATAGAAAATATACATCATAGTGTGTTAAAGGGAAATGATAACGGTCTTACTATTTGAAATCCTTAAGAATTTTATTTTCAGAAGGCATGATACAGTTTATAGACTTTTCTTTGTACAGTAGATTCCAACACATTTTATTCATTGTCCATGTAATGCAAGCTTCTAAAACTAAACAAAGCTATTTAGTTATACGTAGATGATATATATTTATTCAGCTGAATGTCTGAATTAATTATATTTTAGAATGAACTTTCATCTGGTTAGCTACAAGATTTTTTATTACCTGACTGATGGCAATATTTTAAAGGAAAAGTTCATATATGCTAGGAAAAATCTATGCGGACTTTAAAACTCCTACATAAGAAAGTAAAAAACTTCATTTCATCCACCAAATATTCAAAGAAGCAAGTGTTTTCTGACATTAGAATCATGTGGTTGACCCTTTTCAAAAGAATGATTTTAGTAATACTTAAATCTTACACATGCCTGTGATTCCAGCATTTAAGCTACTGAGGCAGGATCGTGAGTTCAAGATCAGCCTGGGCTACAAAACAAGACCTTGTCTTAAAAACAAAACAAAACAAAACAAAAAAATCATAACAAACTCTTTTAAAGGTTTCAGATGAAATAAAATTCATAATTTCTCAAGAGAAATCTTTAAGAAGAAAATATTTTGCATTTTCTACTTTTGATGATTAGAAATGCAAAGCTCTTAGCTGCTTTTTCCATTAATTTGAGCACTTGGAAGGGACTTCAGCAGCATCTATTCTTTGCTAACATTTATTGCATGACTCACCCTATAACTTCACCAGAAAGAGTTATTCACTCTTTTCCCCACTATTACCTAAGGCAAGCTTTGGTCCCTCACACAGAGAAAGCATACAATAAATAAAAATGATCCTGTTCAAATTAAAATAATTTTAATGTCTCTTGAAATGTAGTTCATGGCATGCTTTATTTGAACCTAAGTTTATGGAAACTATAAAACTTTATGTTTTTCTCATATTTGCCATACTTTGGATCATACAAACATTGATGTGTTTTCTTTCTTTATTAATACCATTATTCCATGTATTTCTTATTATACAGCATCAACCATTTTGCTAAATAAAAATACACATGATTCCATTAATTTTTGTAACCTTCTAGCACTTTCTTTTGATCTTTCTAAAGTCTACAGAAATTATTTTGATTGTCCTCTCTAGAGTTACACTGTAGACAGTCAACAAAACAGTAACAATAATCACAGCAGCAGATGAGGAGAGACACAAGAAAAGGTTTCCTCAAAGTTTTCATCTGATTCCTTAAGTCTTAGAATATCATAAATTTAAATGAGTATAAATTTAATACTTAAGAGATAAAAAAATGATTCTAATTCCTAACACAAATGTACCAGAGGGTGGGTGGTAATAAAGAGGAATTACTATAGATACCTCTGGCTTTTTATCATGTTTCCATAATTTACATCATACAAATACTGATGCGTTTTCTTTCTATATTATGTTATTCTATGTATTTCTTATTATGCATAATCAACTATCTTGTTAAATAACTATTGCAGATACCTTCAAATTTTGGGAAAAATTTGAATTATTTGAAAGTGAAAATTTATGCTACCAGTGATCATTTTGCATAGTAACACAATGTAAATATTATTAATATAATAGAGCCTAATGTATAATTTCAAGCATTTGTTCTTCCATTTATTGAGCAACATTTAAAGACTGCAGTCATTCACTGTTGTCAGTGATGAAGATGAAGACGAGGAGGAGAAGGAGGATTAACCATCAGCACTGATTTTTCCACGTGAGGATATTGCCACCCTTCCCTGGGAAGTCCACCTTTGAAAAACATAAAGAATTTATGTTTCTCATTAAACCCATGCTTTCTAAGAAGGAAAGAGATAAAGTAGCAAACAGAGTGGCTTCAAATACTGAGAAATGTTATGAAGAAATACCAAGATAGTGAAAAATGTAAGGCCTGTGGCAAGAACAAGTTTGGCACATAATAAAGTAAACATACAGGGATTTATCCTGGAATGCTTAATAAATGTGAGTTGAATGCATAAGTGAAAAAAAATTGGAGCTCAAGGCAAAGAAAGAAAAATGATTGAATTAATGACTCAAGGGGGAAAATAGTAGTAGGAAATTAATCATCCACAAAATGCTACCACTGTATCAGTCACACAAGGAAAGCAGGTCAAGTCACCCTCACTTTTCCCTGCTCACCCCCCCAAGGTGCCGTAAGCCTAACTCTTAGATTCTGACAGGTAAGGTCACACTGGAAGCCTGCCTTAGACTTTCTGTCCCAAGGTTTAGTCCCCTATTCCTCCCTTGCTGTGGACATCATCTATGAATGGACAATTGCAATGAAGAGCCATGGCGCAGCAGGATGGGGAGGAGGAGGGTGAGGAAGGTGAGGGAGTGCAAATGCTAGAGGGTTCCTTAACTACTCTACTGTAAAGCCTTAAAAGTGAAACTTCCAAATGGAAGTCTGAATGAAAAATAATTAAAATCCCCTTTTCTCTTCTCAAGGAGTTAAGTCAAGAAAGCTATTGTGTCACCACCAAAGGGAAGCCTGCGCTGCCTCCATGATGATTTCCGTTGTTAGGATTAATTTCTCCGCTGAGCGGTATCTGCGGGTGGGATTCTTCTTTTGCTTCTCTGCTCAACTCAAAATATTTTCTGCCGGATGGTGATAGCAACTAAATAAGGCCCATGTAACGCTGAGGTTGATGAATGGCTGAGCAGATGAAAAGAACAATAACAGTAAATAAATACACATCAAGGTGTTCCCATGTTTTCTGAATCTGGGAGATTAGAGGAAAACCTTAATTTATGATGCAAAAAAATACAGTTTATTCCCTCCTTTCCCATTTCTGAATAATATTAACAAAAGGGTTATAGTGCATTCTTGGCAGTAAACTTTAGCCACAATCTATCTAAGTCTTTGTGGATGTTAAATATAACACCTTCCAAATTACTATTTAGACCAAGATATGTCGCTAAGTAAAATTATTTACCTAATGTTCTGTATTCTAGCTGTGAGACAGAGTTGACTGAATTTAAAACAAACATTTGTGAAGCCAATTAGGCTTATTCTGGAAAAAGAATGAAATAAAAAATAACAAGTCCATTAACACTGAAATTATCAAATGCAATGCCATATGTGGAGAATTCTTGACTAGTTTAAACACTTTTAATTCTTTTTTTAGTCACACAATGTTTCAACTTGTTATAAAATCATATTGAATATATTTTAAAGGAAAATCAAGATAATATTACAACAGAAAACAATGACAACCATTTTTCTTGAGAAAGTATGAATATTGAAAGGCAGGGTCTAGAATCACAATTCTGTTCACAAACGCCATTTTCAGCATGGTTTGCAAATAAACTGTCTTCATGGATAGTCTCACTATAGCAAATACCAGTAAAAGCTTCTCTGTTTCAGATTTACTACCTTTGTAAATATTTGGGGTCTTTATGCAGTGTAAAATATATTTGGTATAACATTCTGGCAAATAAATCAGACAGTATGAAAGTTTACTTATCTTTTTGTTTTTATAAAAATATTGCTTCAGTAACAATATTCAGTAACACGTTTAGTGTTTTTGGTTGTTTGTTTGTTTGTTTTTGTTTTGAGATAGTGCTTCACTGTGCAGTGCAGCCTGGCCTGGAACTGGCTGTTATGACACACCTGATTCAGCCTCCCCGGTTCTGGGATTACAAGCGTGCGCCAGGACACCCAGCCATATGGGCATTTTTAAATCCAAAAGGAAGAGAAAGAAAAATATTACCTTGTCAGCTTCTCTCTTTGATTTGCTATAAAATCACTGAATTTACATGAGTTGAAAACATTAGGTTAAGGAGTAATATTACATAAAAGTGGCAGACTAAACATTGAACAGTTTTTCAATAGATCTTCTATAGATTTCCTAAGATTAAGATGTTTCTTATTAAAAATATGATTGTCGATGTCTTCATTTTTCTCAAAATGTGCTCAGATATATTGTTTAAATCTTCAAATGAAAAATTTTTCTTCAGGAAGTAGATTTTAAATTTATTTTCTTAAGATTTTTTGAACAAAGATTATTTAAAAATTATGATGAAATGTATGTTAGATCACAGAGTAGAAATGGCACACACTAAACTTACCTCTCTAAATAAAAAAGCACATGTGTTTCTGGATAGAGCTCATGGTTAGCTTTACATAGGTTGTAGAAAATCTAACAAATGCTTTTAATTTGTGAACAATAAGTTAAGTTAGACTGATAGTGCTAAACAGATTCCTTTCGTCTTGTACAGTATGCTCTGGTAAAGCTGATGTAAAGATAGAAACTATATCTTGTAAGGTAAGTACAATTTATGAAAATAAATCTCAATACAGTCAATGTTGAAGTATTTATACAAAAATTCAAGTCCAGAATGTTCCCCTCTCAAAGTTTCTACACAGCATATAGTTTTGATTGTGTTCTTTTTTTCCGTTTATAGCACACATATCCAGATTTAATTTTCATTTAAAATGCTAAGGTATATTCAAAAAAATTCTTCATTGAACATTATGTATTTCTTATTTGCCTACATGGTGTATAATGCAGATACAGTTAGTATGATAAAGGAAAATAAATACTATTTAGTTAATAAAATGAGAATATATTCATCTGGGTCTTAAAACAGATATTGACACAGTAAAATATGGACAGAAAACTATGTTATTAATGATATCATTTCTCAGAAATTGAAAGCTTCTTATTCTCTGTGTTTAATTTTTTTCTCATTCGTCATAAATGGGTATTTGAACTGTGCTAAAACATATGTGTTTTTGCATCTGAGATAATATAATGTAAATAACACAGTCTCCCACCAAGAATATTTTATTTTTCTTTCAGCACATTTAACACCAACTGATGCATTACAGAAAAAAGTAGCCTTTAATCAGATTTATGTATCTAAGGAGATATAAGGGGACAAAGTGACCACTTCCGTATTCATTACCCCCTTTTTTGTATGGTGCACAACAGTCTCATCTCATAATTGTTTATTTAAAAGTACTAGAATTTTGAAATATATATATATATATATATATATATATATATATATATATATATATCAGCCAAGACTTATGGGGATGGAATTCCTCAGAAGAGTTTCAGATTTAGCTCAGATCAAATAAAAAGGCAAACATTACCGGGAAAATTGCCATTTGTCAACTGTTCCATGGAGCATCATGTGGTGATACAGTTCTCCAAACAGCAAATGTCAGAATACTGACACTCTACTGTACAAACTAAAACAAGTACAAAATTGAGCATAAATGATCCAGAAATATTGGCAGGGGAGAATTACACATGAACAGTATTTGTGACGACTAAGTACTCTTTCCTAAGGTGGTAGCAAGCCTGCATTGCTTTTCCATAGGGTTCCCGGAGGGGAGGGAAGCAGAGAACATGTGAGACTCGTTATTTTTTAAGTTAACAAAGAAAAGATGAGTTTCAATTTTGCTTAATTAAAAAAGGGAACAGTACAAGTGGGTGACTCACTTCTATCTTAGAAAGCTGCAAATTAAAAATGATACAGCAGACTAAAAATACAACGCCTGATTCAAATGTTGCTTCACATAATAACCTTCAAATAGATTCCAGAACTATATAGGTAGAGTATTTGTTTCTCTTGCTAGGTTGTATTCTCATGAATGTAAAATACAAATAAGTATATAATGAGACAGACGTTAATTACACTCAATACTTCCTTATATTGCCGTGATAAAAAAAATTACTTTCTTTCTAATTCGGCAAAAAGTTAGAGGATACGTTCTGCAAATATTCAAATCTTACCTCAGGAGAAACATGAGCAGCCACTGTTTCTTCTTCCAGTTGTGATTCAACATTTCCTAACCATTCGGGTGGTAACCTGTGTGCAGAAGCAGAGGTCCTATGAGCTACATTTGATTCAGAAATTCAGATGACATTTCCTTTTACTAGGTAGCTTACAGTGACTAGTCCTTGTCACAATGTTGTCATAGTGATAGTGACATCAATGGACTTCGTGGTAATCAGTGCAGTGATTTATCTGAGAAAAATACCAGCTCTGACTCCCCTTGTATTTCACATGTAGAGATGCTGTACAATGTGCTATTTTACATATTACAAGTCAGTGAACTTTGGTGAAGTGGAAACATTCAGGTTTCCATCTCACGTGAAGTAGGACAGAGACGCAAATGTCTGAAGGGTGGTGGGGATGGGGTGACACTGCCAAGAGATCAGGATGAACCGGTTGCTAAGGCAGGATTTTCTATCAAGTGCCTTTGCCAAATCCTAAAGCTCCTCTAGTCAAGAGTTCAGTTTAATTATTTTTTAAAATCCTTTTTAATTTTTTTGGACTCCAAGAGGGATAGTGCGGTGATAGTCCCCAATTCTGGATCCCATCCTGCTCATCCTTGGCAAAATGCTTTCTTTCAGTCATCGCCTCTCCTGCCAAAGGCTATTACTGAAACTTGGGATGTTGTGCTCTTGTGTGTGGTTCATTACCGCCGACTGCAACGCTGTGTCATCTGCCAGCACCAAAAACAGTGAAGCCAGCGTGGGCAGAGCCCCACCCTCTCAGTCCAGTGAGGTATCAAAAAATCAAAAATAATTGCCATTTTCACGGATTTAAAATACCTCCTTTTAAAATCTAGTTATTGTAACATATTTGAGCTATTCCCCGAAACATTTAGAGGCTTTATTTTAAAAATGATAATTCCCAAACAACCATAAATGCCAATTATTTTGTGATCCCATTCTGAAATTTGTTTTGGGGGAAAAAAATGGTCGCTTGTATCAATTCTAGACACGTGTGTCCATGGCTGATGGTGCAGCCTCATTCTGGGAAGAATATAATGTTCTTCATGGATGCATGAATCTGGCCAGGGAGCAGTTTCTTATCTACTGAGAGTAATTAATTATAATTCAAATCAAGGAAGATCAGAGACTTCCTGAGCAAAGCACACTTTATTATACATAGACTCCAGACTAGCAAAAGGTGTTTTTGTAAACATTTGCTGACTTTAGTTCAAAAACTCAATTCATCAAATATAAATGATGAAAATTTTAGCTGAATTGTGTTCAAATAGCTATTTATTTTATTAATTCCTCTTATTTCTTTGTAGTTGGACTCTGAAAAGTAGGAAGGTGATGATTTCTGCAATTTTCAGGCACTTTTAGCTGCCTCAAAAGCCACCGTTGAGCACTGTCCTCTCTCTTTCTTTCTTTCTTTCTTTCTTTCTTTCTTTCTTTCTTTCTTTCTTTTTCCTTCCTTCCTTCCTTCCTTCCTTCCTTCCTTCCTTCCTTCCTTATTTTTCTATTTATTTTTGTGATACTAGGACTGAACCCAAGGTCGTATGTGTGTTCCCCATTTAACTTCTGTAAAAAGGAGTAATTTAGATATGATCATATATAGCAGTCTACAATGAAGACTCTTGATTGATTAAAAAGTTGCTACATGAATTAAGGGTTCCATTAATAAGGATAACTTTCACAGAGCTACTTTAGCTCCAGTATTATTAATAAAAGATTATATTTTCACATAAAATATCTAATCAAGTCACAGATTTGATATTTACAGCTTTAAATATTTATTTTATGCTCTGCCATCTCAGAATGGTTTAATGGGAGCCAGTTTGGACATAGGAGGCAGAACAAGATATGATATGAGTGTTTGGCTTCTATATAGTACATTTTTCTTACCAGTTCCCACACCCCGTCATAGCTCCAGCCCCTGCCAATCTCTCTTTTCCTGGAGGCTGGTTATCCTACTTAATCCTTCTTGGAGCTGCCATTGCTGCAGAGATGGGCAACTCTGTGCCACCCCATCAGCTTCCATGGGCTGTGAAGAGGTCCCTTCTGCTTTGGGCTCAGCACAGATTTCTTTGTATTTGATATTCTTTATTACCAACATAGCAGAAATGTTTACCTAACATAGATAGATAAAGAAAGAAAATAGCTATATATCATATATATATATATTAGATTTATATATGTAAGTAAACTTATGTATCAGACACATATCAGAAGTATATCAGACTCTACACAATAGATCTATGAATCAGAATTTTGTTGTTATACACCCCAGTTATATGCATGAAAAGAGATTTTTAGAATACAACATAGTAAGCATGCTGCTTACGTTCACTGTCTTATATATGGAAAAAAAGCCAAATTAACATTTCCTGAGCATGCTAGCTCTTGGATGTCTAAATATTCTAGTTATGGAAATCTTCACAACATTTGTGCTAAGTGATCTGTATATTAATTTTATGGATAGGAAACCAAAATTCAGATTATATCTTGACAACATCATATAGAAAATTAGAGAAAGCTAATTAAACCATACCTATGTCATGACATGACTCTAACTTAAGCAAAGTAGATAGCTGAGAGAGGCAGTCACAAAGACTGGGGTAAGCAGTGCAGTGGTACATGTGTATATTGTGGAGATATTTGCTATACAGTATAGGAAGCATTAGGGAGGCAATGATTTCTGCAATTTTCAGACACATTTAGCTACTCCAAAATACAGTACTAGTGTTCAATACTGTCCTGTTTTCTTTTCTTTCCTTGTCTTTCTCTTTCTTTCTTCATTTAATTTTTGTAGTATTGGTGATTGAACCCAGGGCCTCGTGTATGCTCTACCACTGAGCTGTGTCTGCAGTCCTCCTTTAATTTTTAGTTGATTTTTAAAATGATGTTAATTAAATTTTTCAAATATTTTAATTTTATTTAATTGCATTAGTAGCTACTATTAGTGTAATTTAGAATACCAATAATAAAGAAATTGAGTTTGGGAGAAACAGATAAAACTGACTTGAGCAGACATACTAAGACCAAAAAGAATCTTTTTGATGAATTAATGTGAGTTTATTCTTCTTCTGACATTTAGATTTTGTGAACATATTGAGGTGGAAATGTCACATCAATTTTTCTCAATAATACAACTTTTCTTGAGTTGAGTCAATTCTAACAATTTAAAAAATTTCAGGTTTAGGTGGAACATTTGTCTTATTGCTGTGTAATACAAGTGGGCCCCAGATTATGTAAGATTTAAAGAGTTTTTAATGGCATGAAAAGTGTACTGAAAGAGAGATAAAGGCAGACTTTTGCTCCTTATAGCTTCACGAAGAGATGATTGCCAGGCAGGGCCACATGGTCAGCTCCAACCTGGAGCAGTGAGCTATCGCTGTAGGGGAGAGGGATGGAGCAAGCTGGAGTCCCAGAGTTCCTGAGGGTTTTCTAGTTGTGAAGTGTGCAGGGTGTGGGACTAGAGGCTCTTACTTTTAGGGACATGATCTTGGAACAAGGTGAGTGTACAGGAGCCCCAGCATGATGAATTGAAGCTGAGTAAACAAAAAAAAATTCTTAGAAAGGGGAACTGATTAGTCCCAGGTAGAGCTCAAAAGTAGATTACAACACCATGTATATAGCCAGCCAATAAGCATATATCAGAAGCTAGTGGCAAAATAAATCTGAAAAATATATCAGAATGGAATAGTAAAGTGGGTTTAAAATACGAATTGTACTATTTTTGTACTAATCTCATGGTATATCCTTCTAGTCAAGGTGGTAGCCATTTTTTTACTTTCCATTTTTTTGGAAGTTACAAACCAATAAATTAGAGAACTTCATAAAAAACATTAGTGATCTCTTTACATAACCCAAGGGAGGAATTGTGCTGGTCATGGTCAGAGACAAGGGCAGGGCCTCTTGGTAGCAGGCAGAATGATAAGAGGAGGGAGCAGCCCGGTCATTGGTAATAATGTCCATTCACGTGGAGCTGCAAAGTGAGGGAAGAAGGGAAAAGCAAAGGAAAAAGAATTAAGAGGAGCGAATGTGCACTCACTCCCCACAATGTATGTCATCACTATATATTGCAAATACATACTCATAAAAAATTAAAAGCCAGAAAATAAAGACATTCTACATCTATTTTAAAAAATAAGGCAGACAATAATAACTTTTATAAAAATTTCTTTTAGATGTGGGGGTACACCACAGTCATAGATAAAGTAAACAAGTAGCTCAAGAAATGTGATAGAATTGCTAATGTCAGAAAGACAAGAAACATGATAATGTCCCAAGGTTCCATTTGTCAGCTCTTTAGGCGAGGAAGGCCAGGGGTGCTGTTGACTTGATGGTCCTCATGTCCAGATCAAAGTTGACTCTAGCACAGAAGATGAGGTCATCTCTAATTCTGAGGCCTTTGGGTGGTGTGACATTATTTGAGGGGATGTCACCTCCAAGAGCAAGCTCCTGAGCCAAGCGAATGCAGCCTGGGATATGGGACCGAGCCAGCCTTTTCAAGCAGTTACCATTTACGTCAATGTGTGTCTTGTCTGTGGATATTGCAGTGAAGTAGAGTCTCTTGTTAAACTTGAAGCCAAATTGGGGCTGCAAGCTTGGGTTGCAAATAACTTTTAAATTGATGCTTTATGGACACACAGCTGAAAAAAGAGATGTTGCTACAACTGGACCAAAGGACAGACCCTAAGTGACACAATCTTGAAGCAGTGCCAACTGGGACCATCAAAGCCACAACAAGTGCAGCTGAACCTGAAAGTTCCTGACGCTCCAAGTCTCTACTCTAAATAGATTTTAAACTATTCGGGTACATACTGTTAATAGGGTGTCACATGTTTGGGCATTTATGATACCTGTGGCTGAACTGGGATTGTCAGAGTAGCCTGCAGGCAGTTCATCCAAAGTAGATCGTGGGACCTTTGTGTTAGTTCCTGGTTTATCAGCTTGGTTCTTTAGTTGTAGCCAAATCCCCTGAGCTGTCCTGCTCAGTATTTGCCATGGTGAGACAATGGCTCACTTGGAGTTTTGAGCCTCTGGAACAGAAACCAGTGAAACCATCCAGACCAATAATGATGAGACCAACACTCAGCAGATGGTGAATAGCTGCATCTGATTGGGGTTAGCTGTCTGATGTTAATTTTCCTTTATGATATATTATCAATAAGAGGATGTTGGTTTCAACTTTGGGTGGTACGGTGCTGATTTCACTTTTATTTGTGACTTATTGACATTTTCTATCAGTCTTTTAGGTGGTCCATACTAAGGGAATGGAAATGACCCTGGCAAAGTAATTTTATCTCCCTGGAAGGGACAAGAGGGAGAGACGGAATCAATCATCTATGCTTCAGAACCGAACTATTGAAGAAGATGCAGTTAGCATCCAGTGGCTCCCATATAAATGCGAATAATGTATGGCTAACCATACCTAGAGAAGAATTTTAGATCTATCTTTCTTTCTTTATGGGTTAAAAGTTTCAAGGAAACAGTGAAGAACCAAACATATAATAAATCTTTACATTCACAGAAGTGAAACATCATACTTTCTTTGCATATAAGAAGGGGAAATAGATTTTAAGATTGTTATGTGGTTTGAGTAAGATAAAGGGCCTTAAATTGAAATGTATTGAATGTGTGAGGCAGGACATAGGTCTGTATAGGAATTTATTTGTTCATCTACAACTTAAAGGTTCTCCTAGGAGTTCATTAGACTTCTAAATTAAACTAGTTATCTCGGGCCTATTTGGGAAATGAAAGCTTCTTTGAATGGCTTTGTTTTGTTTTAAAGGTCACCGGATTTGGAAATTTGAGAAGTGAAATGTGTGCTTTTTAACTGTCACTAATGCTGGGAAGTGCAAAGAGGATAAAGAATGTCTTAGTGAACTCCTGTTTTGTGATCTTAACACATGTAGAGATATGTAGAATTTGGCTTAGATTCTGGATATCTGTAAAGCAAGAGAATCATGAAGTTCTTTACTATGAAGTGACACCTCTTAGGCAATGATGCAAGAACTTCTACAAATGTGCAGGTGGGGTGATATGCTGGGCAGCAACAGTGCTGGGGTGACTCTTGGGGTAATTCTACTGACGCTCAGGACCCATCCTGTCTTAGTTGCTTTTTTCATTGTTGGGACAAAATACTCAATACCCCCAATTTAGGGGAAGAGATGTTTATCTTGGCTCAATTTTCAGTCCACAGTCGGCTGGCTCCAAGACAGGATGGCATTGTACGGGGCAAGACGGAGGAAAAGCTGTTCATCTCTTGTGCAGAGGAAGCTGAGAAAAGTAAAACCTCCCAGGCCAGACCCAGTAGTAGCTTCTTCAGGTCATACCCCACCTCCTAACAAGTCAGGTACAAACTTCCATAATCCAACCACCTTCCAAAAGTCCCATCTTTGAGCACATGAAGCGCTCAGCAGGACCTCTAGATATAAATGGCAACATATCCTTTATCAGGGAAATGATAAAGGGGTAGAAAGTAACAGCTTTCCACCAAAGTTAATCACTCGAGGCGCTTAGCAGGGTTTCCCAGCTATTGTAGTCTGAACTGTGGTTGCTCCTCACTCAGTTGTTCTTAGAAAGCTCCCCCAAGATTCTCAAAGTGCCTGGTGTAAAGGTGATTTCCTCCAGCACCACAGCATCTGTCAAGGTACTAAGGACAGTAGAGGCCACTCCCTCCTCCAGGTGGAATATGACAGAAGGTTCATCTTTAGCTCCATCTTGTGTCAGCAAGGTCTCTTGCTGTGCTAAACTTGCGGGGTACTGATTTTAAGAAGTAAGGAGTAAAAATTGACAGCCGGGCATGGAGAGACATGGACTTTGGCTCTCTGAGGGCCTCTGTGTCTAGGAGAACTCAGTGCATGGCCAGCACTTCTTATTTTGTTGGTGCATAGCACAGAGCCAGAAGGTCAGATTCCTGTCTCCGCAGCCCATGGCAACCTAAGGCCGCCGTGGGTGGTCCAGAGACTCTAAGAGGTGTGTCAGGAGGTGACTAAAGCCCCCACAGTCAGTGTTTGAGACAGAACAAAGGGGAGTGCCAGTTTCCTCTAATCAATTATTTTAATAAATAAAACTGTACTTTTGAGAAAAAAATTACTGAACTCATTGTTCTGCAGTCCTTCCAGTTTGATGGCTAGCTGAGAAAAAGTATCGTGACTGCTGAGATCAACAGAGTTCACTGACTATTTTTAGGTAAAGATCACTCCTGTCCTTGATTTCTATTAGGAGGAACATATTAATTTCAGTGGCAGGCTTTACAGCATTTATCAAGGGAAGGATTTATGTGGATCTTCTTTCTCTTCCTGTGGGCATCATGCCTTGGGAGACTATTTTGTCTCAAACCTTTTGCCACAGCTGTCATGTTCACACATAAATGAGTGCTTTCCTTCATGAAAAGAGAATATGGCTCTGGAGATTAAACACAGCTGTGTGGGTTCTGCTACTATCTTCTTTTAGATGTTAGCATAGATCCTTTTCTGAGCTGTGAGTTTTCATAGGCTGTTGGAGATAACTCCGCATTTGAGTTTTTATGGCATCTCCATTATTCTCTTAGGAATGTCTCTCATGGATTTTGAAAGATCCATCCTTGGTTTGCCACAAAGGGCTTCTCTCTTGACATATACTGCCCTTGTGGATCTTCCCATGTCTTTCCAGCCTGCAGGGTGAGGCAAAGCATTTCCCTTATGCTTTGGGATTACACTGGCATAGTGGTTCATTATTACGCTGATGGTTTTTTAGCCGTTGGTGTTTTTCATTTTCTTCCTATATCCTTCAATATCACTTACGTATGTCTTTCACTGACATTCACATGCAACATTTTTCTTCCAATTAAATTTTATTTTGAATGTTTAAATGACTTCAGCTACATGCACAAATAAAAGGTGTTTCCACAGCGAATCAGGATGTGATGATTCACATGGCAGCCCCTGATGGAGTCTTCACCACACTTGTCATAATGCGAATCAAGTGGTCGCTCCACCATGTGATGATCACACAAGTGCACACTGTGTGTACTGTGACTCAGCTCTTGCCCACCCAGGTGACTGTTCTACAGTGAACAGGAACAATACTGTTCCAGGATGTCAGGCACTAGAACCACAGTCGCATGCAGTAAAATGTGCAGTCACTTGAGGTAACCAGGTGAAAGCAGTGGATACTCTACCCAGTGCCCTTCAGGGCCATCTGATTTTAATTTGGACAGGTGTTTAGAGGCTTTTTACCAGAGGGACCACATTTAAGGTGGCCTGGTTTGCAAGAAGCTGTACCTGAGCGGTTTCGAAGAGTTGGGAAATAAGAGATACACTGACACAGAACCCAAAAGGGCTAAGAGATGTTAGACAGTTGTGTCCGTGAGTGTGCCAAGTGAAACCCGAGAAGATGTCATGGTTGTGGTATTAGACCTGCACATATGGAGAAAGGTGGATGCCGTTAAGCTCTTTTCTGGTGTTACACACCAGCAGGTGTGTAATAATGAAGCCATTGAGCTATTCCATTGGTAGAGGTGAAGGCTTAAAAGGCATTGAAGAGCCACTGAAAAATATTAGCAAAATCCATAATAATGAAATATTAACTGCTGTTTAGTTGGATAAATTTTAAATGTTTTCATAACATTGGGTATCAAGTATGGGGACATGGATAGTTGTGTCAAAATTTCAGTGAACCACCTGAGGTGCTGTTCTTTACTTTTTTAAATTTTTAAACATTTGAGAACAGGCAAAATGGACAATTAAATGAAAAATCAGGGTGTATAATTACATCTTTATTAATAATATCTCATATAATTAGTTTTAGTTCTTTAATATTCTTTTATAATTTATACTGAGCCATTCTCAACTATTTTAACATGAGGTAGCTATAGAATCTCTTTTCCCAAGTTAATTTTTGAGTTCCAAAAGCTTTAGTTAATTTCAAATCATATTCAGATTTCTATGCTCAAAATGGGTCATTTTAAGGCAACAAATACTATAGCTTTGGGAAACTGAGAAAAGACTATAGTTAAAGTGGGCAATAATTATTTTTCTAAATATGATGCTTATTTAATATCAGGTGCCATAATGTTTTGATGCAGCTGGATCTCATGACACAACCATAATTTGAGATTTAGTAAGATTAAATCTATTAAGTTCTGTTACTTCTGAATTTTAGCAAATGTCAAAATTTATTTAGAACCCACATTTATACCCACAGGGGTATAAATGTCCAGAGTATTTATTTTATTTTTGTTCCAGTGTATCAGAAAATGGACCCCCAGCCAGTATACTTCAGTTTCTGAGTTGCCCAGATAATAGTTTCTGTTGTAGTTCTGGTTGCTTCTGTCTCCTAGAAATGGCTGGTAACTGTGATGTGTAACTTGTCACTGTGATGCATATTGTAAGAACCAATCCCAACTGACAAGCTGTTCTGCCTCTGTACTTCCTGCTTGCTTATCTCATATAAGCCCCAGACCGCCAGAGATCAGGGCCTCATATTTTGAGAATGATCCCGATCAGTGTCTGTTGACATAATACATCTGCCTTCAAATCCTGGGTGTCATTTTGGTGTTTCCGTTTGCTGTTGTAATAAAAATAATTTTATCAAATTTCGAATTGCTTGTAAGTTTCTTTTATGAACAATTATATATTTTTTCTCACATTTTACATGTAGTATTGAATTATCGTTTCACTTGTAATTTTTTTCTCCTGACTCTGAGACTTATGTTTTCATTCCATGCAGAGGCCCTTGCCTCAAGTTATGGGCTCTTGGCCACCTGAAGCCTTTTCAGTTTCTATCTATGTAATAATTCATAGTCCAGACCATCCAAGTGCCTACAGGAGAAGCGTAGGGAAAGTGGCTAGTGGCATGGCTCATAGGAAGTCCCTTGCTATTCTAAGACTCCCAAGTTTGTCTCAGAAGGCTTGGGTATCAGCTGTAACAGCGTCGTGGAAGAGCTCGGTAGCTCCATTATCCACAGTGGCTGTTCTCTCACCTACTGCCAGATAGGGCCGCATGGCAAGGCCCAAGCACACTGACTGATGTTGCATTACTTAAGCAACTGGGTAACTAACCGCTGGTATTCTGAGGGCCCTCAGGGCTTAGAACCAAAATATTTCTCAAATATTTCATGTGTTTGGAGATGGTGCTTTTGGAAAATGACTGCTTCATGAGGGCCCTGTATTATCCCTGGGTTAATCCATTGTTGGATGAGCTCATAGCTAACCGTGCTGTTAGGAGGTGGGGTCTGGTTGGAAGAGGAAGGTCACTGCAGGTATTGCCTGGAAGAAAGATTCTAGTCCTCAGCAACTTCTTTGTCTTTCTTGGCTTTCTGGCTGCCACGGGGTGAGCACCTTGTCTCCACCATGTCCTTCCACCGTGCTATTTTATGCTTTGCTGCCAATAAACCATGGGATGAATACTCTAAAACTGGCGGCCAAAATAAAATCCTCCTCCTTTAATAATTTTTGCTGTCAAGTATTTTGCTCTAGAGGCAAGAAAGTGACTAATACAAGGGGGTTGCTGAGAGGAAGCATTTATTTCCACAAATGAGCAGTAAGTACAAGAAAAAATATTCAACATCTTTAGCCATTAAGACAATGCAAATCAAAGCAACTGAGATTCCATCTTCCTCCAGTCAGAATAGCAGGCATCAAGAATGAGCCCACACACACATGCACACACACACACACACACTCACATGCAAAAATACTGCTGAAGATGTGGGGAAAAGGAATAGTTCTACATTGTTGATAGGGATGTAAAAAAGTACAATCACTATGGAAATCAGTATGGAGAGTCCACAAAAAACTAAAAATAGAAAATACATTTGACCTATTTATACCTCTGCTGTTATTTTCCAGAAGGAGTCAGACATTATATTAGAGTGGTGAGTGCATACCCCTTTATAGCAGCACAATTCACAATTGCCAAGTTGCTTTGATTTGCATATAGAAGTAGCTTAGATACCCAACAATAGATGAATGGATAAAGAAATGTATATTTATGCAATGGACTATTACTCATATAGAAGGGCACATTTGACTCATATGTGGGAAAAGAGATGGAATTTGAGACTCTAATGTTAAGTTAAACAAATCAGATGCAGAAAATAAATTATCACATGGTTTCTTGTATATGAGAAATGCAAATATAAAGAAATTGAAAGTGAAAAGGTGGAGGTAGTAGGAAACAAAGACAGAGACATGTCAGAGATGGAAAAAGGGCAGCATTACAAGTGCAGAGATGAGAGGAGAAGGGGAAAGAAAAAGATATCAAAAATAGGCAAAATACAATATATATATACACCACTTTCCCAAAACAAATTTAGTCATTATGTGTGGCAGACATAAACCAATTTAATTTTAAAAAGAAAATTGTTGCAACACTTCTTGTTAAAAATATCCAATAAATCAAGAATAAATGGAAAAATTTTTATATAACCTATGGATTATAATTTGATAAAATGTACTGAAGTTATAAGTGCAAATTTCTCTTATCTAGGCATCTCATTTTGGGACATTTATTCTTCAGTTATCTTTAAATCCATGCCAAAATTACAGAAATGAAAACAAATTCTTTGTACTCAAAAACTAAGAAAACAAAAAAATCCCAAAATTTACGAAAGTTTAAGCAATAGCAAACCTCCAAGGGATATTATGTTAGCATGCAACCTCTGGAGCTCATGCTTAGAGGGCAAAGCTGCATCCCAAAATAATATAATGGCATTCAAAATACAGTAACTGTTCAATAATAGTTAATGCACAGTGAATAAGCATGTAGATTGCTCAGTAAAATAAAGTGCAGATCAATGTATATAAAAAATACATTTGTGAAAAAGAGGGGTAAAACAAGAATTATATTGGTTAGATAAACTAAAGTGTGTACAGTATATGAAAAATTTACATTAATAATTAATTATAATGGTGAAGATCAGAGGAGGAGATAGAACAGAATTACTGGATGATATGTAGGGTAGGCATAGGTTTGAAGTCCAGGAATATATGACCTAGTAATAATTTATATAACTATGCAAATCTATAGTCAGTTATAATTATGACGTTTTGCAAATTAAAACAGCACTATGATGTGTACAAGCCACAAAAGCATGCTATACTCTAGTAAAAACTCAAGAGATACATGGCATTATTATTTTTAAAAATAATATAAAAAAACTTGGCACTATTTTTTGAAGAAATAAAAATTAGTATTTGGTTATATGTTGTATAAATATGTAACAAGATATAATACTTAGGAGATTTTACTCTAAAAATATCTTGGCAAAATAGCAAATGTCATTATTATGTTCTCTCTAGTCTATAATTTATAATTTGCTTAGGTAAGAAGAATCTAATATACAATTTTATTCCAAGAAAGACTTACCCATAAATACATGAAGATATCCTTGACTACATGAATGAGTTATTATGACTCCTTATCATGATTAACTTTACCATGTGGATCCAATAAGTGGTGTGTCACTTGCTAACAGCACTACTTTAATATGAGTTGAAAATATGAAATATTTAACATATTGCTATGAATTTTATAATCAAAAGTAAAATGCAATACCAAAAATAATAGATCTGAGTACAAGGTAAATGATGTGAAGTATTTTGTTTCCTTCTTTATTAGAATGTAATTTAACATCAATATAGAAAGAACATTAAATCTGAGGAAAAAATTAGTTGAAATACTTAGGTGAAGATTGCATTGTACACATAACAACAAAGTGTAGATTTTTTATGATAATTTTTTCAAGAGAAGTAGTGATTTCCACATTCTGACTTTTGAAGATCACTTCTCCGTGTCTCACTTTCTTAACCTAATAGTAGTAGATCTGATTAATCCTCTCTTTTGGTTTTAAGAATATTACCCTCCAGGATCAGGGATTTAACTCAGCAGCATAAGCTCGTCTGCCTGGAGACGAGATTGCTAATTCGATCCCCGGTACAAAACAAAACAAAACAAAACAAAACAACAAAAAAAAGAATATGACTCTTTTTGGAATCTTTTACTAACTCCTTAATTTTCCTTTCCAGTTTCTTTTAGTGGGTTTCTCTCGCCTTCTCTTTAATGTCAAATGTCAAGGAGCTTAGTCCCTACCACTATTACCTTTGTTTTTTAGCAATAATTGGGAGATACTATCTAATAAAAACAATCCTAAAAAAATCAATACATTAATATCTCTGAAATTTTTATCTAAAAATACAAATTCATATGTCAAATTATTTTACATATATATAATTTTAAATAATGTCAAAGTTCATTCTACATACTAAACATATCTGTAGTATAATTAGTGTTCTCCACTCCCGCTTACTCATATTTTGCTTATACAAATAAATCCCATTTGCTGGGGAACTGGGGCAATGTCATTATTTGCTTACTGTGTTACTTTCCTACCCCATAAGCAAACATTAAATTCTGTTGATTAAACCTCAAAATAGATAGAGTGCTTATAATTATCCCACCTTTTTCTCCAAATCATGGAAATCTTTCACAAACATTCTTGACATATTCTGACTGGTTTCTCTGTTTTAACTCATTCCTCAAAAGGCTATTTTCCACACAGCAGCCAGAATAATCCTTTACAACTAAATAAGACTATGTCTTTTCCCTGTTCGACCCTCAGAGTATGTTTCTACTTTAATTGGAGTCAAAGTCCTTACCATGATGTCTTAGTTACTTTTTACTCATTGTGGAAACAAAATGCCTGATGCCCAAAGTTAGGGAAGGAAAGAAAAGGTTTATTTCTTACGTTCTTGGAGGTTTCAGTCCATACTCAGCTGGCTCCAAGGCAGGGTGGCGTGGCAGGGCAGCTTTTCAAGGCTGCGGCAAACAGCAAGGCGGGAACCAGCAAGGGAGACTGACACACTTTTTTCCCCCGCCTTTACAACGCATGCTGGCTCCACCTATAGGCGGATGTAGCACTCACACCACCAATCCGAGCACTAGACAACAAACCAATCACAAACGCTAGATTTGGTCTAGTCCACGACTGCAGGAGGCTTGGGAGCCACTGACATAAACAATGATACAGGGCTTCTAGCTTCAAATGAACTGCCCCATCCACTGCTGCAGACCATCTGCCTGTACAACCACAGGATCTCCCGCTCTCTGCTCCAACCCCACAGGCCATCTGATCTTCCTCAAATACATATTAGCCTGATTCTTTTCTCTCAAAAGTCGTCATATAAGTCAATAGTGCTGCAGTTTGAATGCGACCCTCCAATATTACTAGGTTAAAAACTGAACTCTCTGGTGTATACATTAATAGTATTTGGAGGTAGAGTCTTTAGGAAGTAATTAGGATACACTAAAACCAAAGGGTGGCATCCCCATGATGGCATTTGTGGCTTTATATTAAAAGAGATGCTCTAGTTAGTACACTTGTGGTCTCATCATGTGATGATTTATAAATCATCTAATGTCAGGTATTTTGTTACAGGAATAGAAAACAGATTAAATTCTCTTGGTACCTTAACAGTAGAACTCTAAATTCTGTAGTCAGGGTTTTCAAGGGAAGAGACTTAATTCAGGGTACATAATTTATAGGATTATTTTATAATATTCATCCAAAAAGTCAAATTCAGAAGAGTGCAAGAGATCTGTTCACACACTGGAGACCCAAACAGTCCAGCTAAGGACATGGATCCCAAGGCAATGTTCTGCATGAGTTCAGCTGAAGACCTAGAGCTCATAACAATGTCTCATGCAAATCTGTATCAAGGATCTGCACTGGGAAGACCCAAAGGTCAGTGGTGGAAGCTAGAAATTCTCTGCTATGAGGGTAAAGGATCTGTGCCAGCAGGCTAAGAGACATGCACTGGAGCTAGGACGAGATGTTCATGGTAAGGACAGCAGTTCTCTGGGAAGACAACTGCAGCCGTCCTCAGCAACAGCAAGGACCAGAACTCCTACTATGACGAGAACAACCGAGTTCATACCAGGAAAACCAAAGTGACAATCTTCTCCAGTAAAATCAGTAGTACAACATCTCCTGCAGTTCTTTTTCTATGCTGTTGGCGACAATCCTCAGGTGGGCCTTCCACACCCACAACCATGCTGATGCAGTTCAGCTGGGTGTTACAAGCTGACCATTAGTTAATCCACCACGCTAGAGTCTTCAGCTTTTGGACTCCAGGACATATGGCAGCATCTCTGCAGGTTATCAGGGATTGGGTCTTAGGCTGAGAATTACACAATTGGCTTCTCTAGCTGATGTCTTGGATTTGGACTGAGATGTGCTCCTGGCAAACCCGTGTCTCCAGCTAACAGATGGCCTGTTGTAAAACATCTCAGCTACAATAAGCACATGAGCCAATTCCCTCAATAAATTCCCTTTCATACATTTCTATGCATATCCCATTAGTTCTCTTTCACTGCAGAAACTTGATTAATATACTTGCTTATTTGCTTAAACATCTCCTATCAGCAACTTTCCCTGAGTGCTATATCTACAATAAACCCCCAGTTCTCTTATTCTGCTTTGTTTTCTTCCCTATTTTATTACCAATATTATGGAATTGTTTATATTCTATGTCTTTCAAGTGTAATATTTGTTTTACAAAGATAAGGCTTTGTCTAAAATTTTCCGTTATGTAGTAACAATATCTAGAAAAATGCCTTCTACACAATGAGGAGCTACATAAATATTTGTCGAACTAGACATAGAAGTCATAAAGAATGTCAAATATTTATGAAATTTATGTTAACAAGTCAGATTTTCTGAACTGGAATTTAGATGTTTTAACTTCTTAAGCAGACAAAACTAAAAATTAATACATAATCACTGGAGAAAATCTTTACATAGCTAAGCTTTAAGCATAATTGCAGAATAAAAATTCACAATCTAAAAATCAAATAACCTAAATTCAATAAAATTTAACAATGCAAGAATCAAGCTAACATTTAACACAGTTCCCATTAAAATGAAATGAAAGTATGCTAAATTTTACTTTGTGTATATTTTTGCATCTTGTTTTATTTAATATTTTTGAGGGAGTTATGTATTTAATTTCTTGACCACAGAAACAAACAAGTTACAATTATTCCAAAATAATATTCACTTATAAAAACTTAAGCCATTTACATGAATTACTCCATGTAATAATTTGTGGTTTTACTGGGCTTTATTATACTTGAGGCAGTACCTAAATATTAGGAAATTTGTGAGCTTTTGAGGAATAAATAATAATTCTACAAGTTTTTCAACATATGCAGCCTGTGAGATGCAATTTTACATTGCATTCACCAAAAGAAAAATCATTTAAAGCCGGGCATGGTGGTGCACTCCTGTAATCCCAGCACTTGGGATGCTGAGGCAGGAGAATCAAAATTAGAGACCAGCCCGGGCTACAAAGGGAGCCCAAGGCCAGCCTGAACTGCATAGCAAGACACTGTCTGAGAGAGAGAGAGCGAGAGAGACAGAGAGAGAGAGAGAGAGAGAGAGAGAGGGAGAGAGAGAGAGAGTTTAGTGTCAAGTCTAGCATAGCTCTTGAAATTCTGGAGGAAGGATAGAGGAGAATAAAGAAATGAAGACAAGAGTCAAGATGAAGAAAACCGAGGTCAGGTGGAGCCACTCTCCTGATGGCAGAAAGGAACTGCCTGACAACTGCAGTGTGTTTACTTATACAATCTGTATAAGAGGTTGTTTACAGAGATTTTGAAGGGGAGTGTAAGATCTGCAACAGGAAGAACACCTTATCTTCAAGAAAATATCATGGTTTGGTGGTTACACAGGGAACAAAAGAGGAATTGTCTATATTATTTCAGGGGGAGGCCAAGTCACTTAGTGTGTATCAGCTCTCTGAGCTGTGCACACTTCTCATGGGGCCCTGCCAAACTCATGAGAAGCAGTGACCTTGTCCTAGATACCAGAGGTACAGACAGCTTTGCTCCCAGCGATTTGGTGCTGGGAATGTGGCTCAGCGTTAGAGCACTTGCCTTATGCATATCAGGTTCTTGCATCAAGCCTTGGCCTAAAAGAAAACTAAAATAAACAAACAAACAAATCCAGTACTGATTTGTAAAACCTTTGATAATCTAATGTGATAGAGAACATTTTTGTTCTCTGTCTACAAAAGAAATAAAAAGTTCCTGTGAAGTGTAACTGTGAGGAAGTCTTCTTATGATATTCACCTTTAGAAGTAGAGACCAAGTGAAAAAAGAACTGTTGCAAAAATCTCAAGCAGCAAAAGGTTTCCCAAGTTTTTACCAGTAATGACTCAAGGAACACAAGCAGTTAATTAGAAAGCTTTGTTAGCCATCTCAACCTCTTAGAGTGTTTCAAAGACAGTTTTCAAAGACAGACCATATACCTAATTTGAGGAACATGGAAATACAGTGTCATAGATAAAATTAAGTATTTTAGATAAAAGTATGAAGTGTTCAACATTGTAAGGGTATTGGCAAGGGTTTTCAAGAACAAGTCCATGTGACATAAAAGAGTTACAGATGCTTCCTGACTTGCAATGGGATTACAGCTGGATAAACCCATTGTACCTTGACAATATAAATTGAGAATACATCTCATTCACTTGGCTTTGAAAATCAAAGCTTAGCCACACAAATATACTGTAGAATACTGGGTGTTTCCCCTCCTGGTCACATCAGGCTGACTGCAGACTTCAGCCCCATATGGCTGCCCAGCATCTAGAAAGAGTCATACCACATATCATTAGTTTAGACAAAGGTAGAAATTCAAAATACGAATTTTTTTGAATTCATTTTCTTCCATGCCATCATAAAGTTGAAAACTGTATGTGGGACTATTTGTAAGCCAAGAACCATTTATTCTGTGGCTTGAGAAGTGACTCATCATCAACTACTCTAGCATTTGCACCGCGTATTAAACTTGACACTCAAACTAGAATCAAAATCTCTAGATTGACTCTCAGAGATGCCCTAATTTTGACTCTGTTTTCAAAAGAGCATGATGAGCTTTTCTCAAGTGCATATCACATTCAGAGCCTTAGAACTTCCAAACTGTAAGGGCCAGGTATAACCCTGGAAAACCATCCAAGTCACCCCACATTTGTAAACATCAAGAAATTTCATTTTAAAAGAAATATGTTACCCATTATATTACATGACTGAGAAATGGATGGCTTTTAGTTTCCATGAAACAGAAACTGAATGTTGGAACCTGTAGTCAATATTCTTAATTATTTTTAATAAACATGAGGAATTGGTTCATTTGATGATTTTATTTTTAGAATTATCTCTAATTCCATTGAAATGATGTCAACTCTTTAAAACCTTCCATATGAGTGCACATTTTGAAGCTTTGGTAGATTCACTAAATTTTACAAAGTTCTGTATTTGTTATAAACCTACTGACTAGGAAATTCCTTATACTAATTGAATAGTTTTAGGGGAAAAAAAATCACAGCATTGGTTATTTACTCATGGAGAGGAAGACATTTTTAAAATTAAAAACAATATAGACTCATAGATAAAATTTTCTAGGGTTTTTAAAATCCAAATTAGTAGATCAACCCAGTGTAATATTAACACATGCTTTTGATGGTTTTGTGTAGATTTTGCTATGTGACTTAAAGTAGGTCTTTAGACCTACTCGGCAGTTTGGTTTGTTACACTGAGGCTTTCTTTTTCAATTTCCTAACGGGGACTTCCATTTTCCAGTCTATGTACTCTCTCTGTAAGCATCTCCTGCTTCCTGTTACATTTTGTCACTCCCCCCCCCCATCTGTTCTTTTGGACCCCATTATACTTTCCCAGGAATATTACTCATTTTCTGAATATTTGCACATACCATCTGTTATACCTTAGATCTAAAGTATCTCCTCCAAAGTTTCATGTGTTTGGAAACTGCTTGGATCTCGAAGGGAGTATACTCATATACCTTCTTTTAGAAGTTAAGAGCATGTAAGAAGAGGCAGGTCCTTAGAGGGTGAGACCTGTAAAGATGTGACCTTGCCTGTGGCTCTTCTCTTTTTTCCCTGCTTCCCTTTTCCATGACTTGAACAGGTTTGTTCTATCCTTCCTTCTTCCACGGCAATTCTGCCATACAGTGGATCAGTCATGGACTGAGTACATAGGAACTGTGAGCCAGAGCAAACCTGTCCTCCTTTACATTGAAAGGGTTTAGTATTGTGTCCCAGTGATTGAACAGTGACTAATACACCACCTCAGACATACCTTTTGCAGCAAAATGTAATCATTGACTCTATTCCATATCTTTCTCAACTTATAACTGTATCTCTCTTCTTACTCACATTCTTCTGTTAAGAATTTATATTTTGCTCTTTTCTTAACTCCCATGTACCTATTAAAACACTCCTTATCAACATAGATTGTGTACATTATATTATGGTGCAGTTTTTCAGTGGTACCCTGGCTTGGGTTTCTGAATTACTGAGCGGCACAAAAAATGCAGACTCTGCACTTCTATGCACACACACACACACACACACACATGGTTTACTTTTATAACTTTTGTCTTTTTATAAGCTTTGTCTTGAATCATTTGCGGTGGTAAGTCTTTACGTGGTTTTGAGTGCAGGCCTAAAATGCTGTTGAGAGAACAGAAGCATTGGGTAGGGTTGGCAGTCAGTAGAACTCTCCCCTGATCACTCTGTAAGAATGCCATTACATCCCACATCTTTAGAGATTGACTAGTTCATTGAGTGGGCTACATAGGATGGAAATGTGCAGGAAGTACCTTCATTTTTCACCAACTAGTCAACTTTTCCACTCTCTAATAGCACATCAGGCAAATCTCATAATCTCCACGTCACTCCTCCTTCCTTTCAGCCAGCATGACTCACTGTCAGTTATTTAGCTGTTCCTTCCAGTCTAAAACAAAGCTCCAACTTCTAACTCCGTTGCCCTGTAAATCAGTACAGGAGCCCCTAACTCCACTCTAATGTAAGCCAGAGCTCCGATCTCTAACTCCATTCAGAGATTCTCTCTTCTTCACAGTTCAAGATGGACCAATGGCCTAAAGTCCTCTAGTGAGAAAGGGGGTACTGATTTTTCTGTCATTTTCCATTATTGCTCTCTTTTATACTGTTTCCTCCAGGAGATAAAGGGAGTTGGTGGAAAGATGCCAGATCTTTCTTTCATGAGTATGTACTCCAGGCTTTGTTGTCTGGGTGTGGCAGGATTCATATCAAATGATTTTCGGGGTATCTGTGAATTTTTGAGTGCTTACACAATGTGTAGTATTGTAGCCTGGCTGTCAGGCTCTGAGTACCCTCCCCCTGGTAGGCCTCCCTCTTTCACAGGCTGCATTAAATAAAACTGAAGTTGCTTTGATTTGTGCATGCATGTGTTCCACTGTCCCCGATAGCGTGTTAAGCACCTCATCCATTAGGCCTTGGGTTTCTCTGAGGTAGTGGGCTGTTTCTATGGATTCAGCCATAGAAAACCCTGACCTAAACCTTCAATTGCATAAGTTCTTAGTAAGACACTAACATAGGACTTTGAGTTTCTATGGCTCATAAGCATTTCACAATACTGTTCAGTCTTCCTTCTGTGTGTGTTACAGGTGATTGCTGTGTAAAATGCAGTATTTCCCTCTTAAAAGAAGAGTCACTGGTTACCAAAGATTTTTCAAAAAAGTAGAAAGGAATGCAACAAACACACCTGGCTCAAAAAATTTGGCATCTATATTGTATTAAGTCCCGAACATTCTAGAATGTGGAAGTGAATTCTTTTTCTAATATTTTAAGCATTTAAGGTTTGGTTGAGAGCACAGGAAAATAGAATTCAATTTTCCATTACAGAGGTGTTGTGATATTGAACAAGTTATCGTGGTGTACTAAGATGCAAATTTATTCATTTACGGTTCTGGAAACTAGAAATCTCATATTGGTTTCACTGAGCTTATATCAAGGAGGCTTTTTTTCTGGGGATGCTCAGATATTATCACTCTCCTTGCCTTTTCTAGCAACAGGTGCAGTGCGAAAGGGAACAATTTCAGATCAGTCAAATGCTTTCTACAAAGATACACTCAGCATATACTAAAGAAACCAAGACAGAAGACATGCATGGTTCTTCCTTCCTGACTAAATTGCTCAATTATTTTTATGGCAATAGTCAACATTATTTTATATATAAAATTGTAAAATAGTTATGTGTGTGTTTTATTGTTTTCTCAAAAGTGAATTGAGGACAGATAAGTCAATATCATTCATCACTATATCTCCAGAGAGAATATTATAAATATACTTAGCCTTATGGATAAAGCAGCAAAGCCTCATTAGTATATGAGTGTACAACTGTGGTGTCTTACAGGCTAGTAAACAGAATTAAAAAGGCGAGAGTGTTGATGTGTTGATGTGTGTGTGGCAGACATCAAGATAGGTATTCTATGTAGTTTGTTTGAATTAATCCTCAAAACAAACGTAGTACACTGAATACTGGGCCCCTAACACCTACTTCCTATTCCCTGGAATTCCGTCACATTATAGGGAGAAGAGACTACAGAGGTGAGTTAGTTTCAGACCGTGAGGTGAGGAGACTGTCTTGGATTTCCCAGAAAGCCATAGTGGGGTCACCAAAGTTTTTACAGGATTGAAGCAGAAGATGAGAGAGGATGCAGGATATGTGATTTCAGAAACAGGCAGTTGGAGAAACAGGAAGAAGCAGCATAAACCAATCTGCAGCTGTGGTCTAGGAGCTTGGAGAGGCGGTAAAACAGTGCCCTGCTCAATGTACCCATCATTCAGCCCTTCTCCTGGCTCACCTTGTGATGGCACTAATTCCCATGTGTATTATGTTTATTAATTTGACTTACTACTTCATTTTATTGCCCTTCCAATAAAATGTAAGCTTCACTACAAAGGGGATTAGGTTGGTCTTGTTCACCATTATATCCTGGAACAGCCTGAAAATGGTAAGTGTCCGGTTAACATTATTGAATGAATTAAGGAGCTCAGTAAATGTCAAAATACTAAAATGCTGTATATTGATTTTATAAAACAATGTTATATACGTAGGTGTTGCATATCTAGTTAACAAGTCATATGCAGATATACAAATAAGTGATTGAGATTTTATAAAATTATTTAACCACTTATCAGACAATTATATTATCTTTTAATAACATCTGTTAGAAGATAGGTGAATCCAATTAATAAAATGAATTTAATAAAATGTGAAAGGAAAATCTGAATTCATTATTGATTTTAAAGTCTTCATACACATATCTTCTCAATACTTCAAGTTGCTGAAAATCAATTGAATACATGAGATACGTGAGAGAGTATTTTATTATAGGTAAGGCAGGAAACATGCCAAATATACTATGAATATGTATGTGGACCTAAGAATATTATGGAAATAGGAATAAATTTTAATTGCAACTAGCTGAACATTGTAATCAGATGTGTTTTATTTTTAATTAGTAAAGATAATTCATAAAGCACAGATTAAATTAAAATCAAATGGTGATCTTTAAGTTTAAACAAATTTAGTTTGCAATTTTTTCCCAACATGTAATTCCAGTTATACAATTATAGATAATTTAACTTAATGGCATGTTTAGAAACCAGTAGCTCTTGATTTATGGGTCATAGGCTGCTGGCCATTGAAATGGATGTGCTTCTTAATGAATTTTGGGTCATAACTTAAAAACAAATATGAAATTACATGTTAGTATAGTCACTTTAAATATATTATTTTGCTTAAAATATATATATATATATATATATATATATATATATACACTGAACTACATAAATTAAAGACTTTTTTTCCACTGTGTATATTACTACCCAGAAGTTTCTCCTAGTTTCAGCTCTCTACTTTGTAACTCAACTTATTTTGAGAATTGGTGAATGTGAGTACTCCAAACTGTGCACAAGCTACATTTTTCTATGATAAAGTCAAATTATGTATTTTCGAAAAAGGATACCAGAGGGGTTCCCAACGGGCGGGGCTCAGTGTCCACAACTTTGAAGCATTCTTCCTTTTCTGTGGCTGAGGTGCACAGAATGTAGGGAGCAGATTCTGCTCCAGCCAGTGGGGGTCCTGCTAGGTGAACAAAGCAGACAGTGGAAGGGGGCTCCCCTTCTCTCTTACACTTCTACTACAAATTAAGAATGGTCTTAAATACTGTGACATTCTCTTCCTCAAGAAACAGAGTCTCTTGAGCAATTCTTTTAATTTTTGCTAGTCTGTGGTAACTTTAACCCACATAGTTTGTCATGAGTAAAACCATCTTAGTTCTGCATTTACCTAGTAAGAGTGGGGCCATCCTAAGAGTCCACTTAAGCAGTGAGACTACCTTGCTAAGGGTATCATGTGGTGTGAAAAAGTAGAGAATCCAAACCCAGCCCAGTCTTCCAGGCAACCCCATTTAGCTCAGCCTCCATCTGAATAAGATTTTGTGATCTTTTTCATGTTTATACAAAGCAGAACTGCCTCTACCTCCGTTTTTGAGTCCCAAATCCCAAGATTTAGTAAAAGGCCTAATGTATCAGTATACATGGGGAGTTTATTAGGTCCACTGGTTAGAACAAGTCTAAATGGCTTGTCCTGAGACTTCAGAAAAGTACTTCAGAGGTTGTAAAAGAGTCTATTTTGAGACATGTCATATATTCCACTCTACAGCTAGATTAATGTTCATTATATTGCCTATGCCACTCTCTTCTGCAGTGGCCATGAAAATGGTCAGCCTGCCACTTGCACAGTAAATCCAGCCTCTGTAATGCTGTAAAGATCATGTGGAGTCACTCCATGTTCTGCCTTTTAAGGACTGGGAGAAACAGAAGAATACGTATTTCAGAATAATTTGTTCCTAACCAGATCAATTTGATTTTCCTATTTAGGGAGAAGGCAGCAGTAACAGCTCAGTGAGTTGAACAGGCTAGAAACATCTGAAGTTATTGCCGAACTGAAATTAGTATCAGAGCTCTAAACGACTGTCACTATTTAAATCCATTGTGATAATTTTGTCTTACTCCTATTTATTGATCTGAAGTCTGCATTACTTTTCATATAGTTTCTCAAATTAATTCCACTAATAAACTTGTGATACCATTTTCCATCTCAAAAATGTTTAATGACTCTTAATTATATCACACTAAAATAATAAACTCATCAAATCCTTCTATAGTGCTTTAGTGTTTTCTGCTGATTATTCCAAAATTTACTTTTAAAAAAGTTAGCAAAATTCAATAAGATCAACAATATCCAATTCTGAAAAATGAAAACAACCAAATGATATTTTTACCCAGTTAAAGAAAAAGGTGATTGATGTGGTTCAAACCAAACCCTAAATAAAGTCTGAAATGTGAATGAAGACAATTCTATCGCCCCATAGCTTAGCTATCCTGTCTGTGCTAAAGGTAGCTTGATACAGGTAAGAAGCTAAAATGGGCCCAGGTAGACTTTCGTAGGGGCCTTTAGGTCATAGAGATAGGGATCAAGACAATGGAGAAATTGCTTAAAGGTTCTCTTGAAACTATTAATTCATAAATCACAATAATAAGCTGTGGATTTTGGAAATGACAACAAATGTTTCCTCTTAGTTAAACATCCCTACTAAAGGCTGGGCATGGTGAAGCAGGTCCATAATACCAATATTTTGGGAGTCTGAGTGAAGCAGGAGGATACTGAGTTTGGCCCAGCCTGTGGAACAGTGACTTAGTGAGATGTGTCTCAAAATGAAGACCAAAAGATGACAGAGGATGTAGCTCAGTGAAATTCCCAGTGTTGCAAAGAAACAAAACAAAACAAAACTCTGTACCAAGAGCCCATAACCAGTCAATAACAAATCTGCAAATAGCCTATTTCAACCATCGGTCTTAAATGTTTCTCTGTTTTAAACTCTTTAAAACTATGCAAGCCAAGCACCAATACCCTTTCCTTAGAACGAGACATTCCTAAAGCTTGCCTGTGAATTACTCTTCTTGCTAAACCAACTTCATAAAACTCACCCTTCATGATTACACACGTATCCCTTTCTTCAATGGAATTCAAAACTACCGATAACTAAACATATACAGTCAGCTCTAGTTAGTTAATAATCCAGAGCTTTATTGCTCTTTTCTTGTGTAATGCTAATAATATTTATCTTATGATATTTGGGGAGGTTTAGGCAAAATGTATGAAAAGTCACTAGCATGATAAAGTAGATAGTAAAGAACATAAATAAATGATCTTTTCCACTATGTTTCCACTATATTTTGTTTTAATGTGTATTGCACCTAATAAAAATTAGGCTCAATGGTTTTTAATAAAAACCAACTCCTGTTTTAACTCCTGATTTATTTCTTTTAAACTTACTTTTTCAGTAGCCCGAGATCTGTAATATAAATTGAAGGTGCTGTCAGGCATGGCTGGCTCTGAGTAAAGATGACTAATGCTAACTTGGAGGATTGAATAGAATTATTCTATAACCAGACTGGATTTAGTGACCTTTTAAATATCTCTGTCTTTAGTAAATGAAGAAGTTACCATCTAGAAAGGATAATCAGTGTCTTATTTTCTTGATGGGATTAGAATTTGATCCACGAAGTAGGAGAAAAACACCTGAGAATCATTATAAGAATTTGTGAGACAAATAAACTAAATAGTTCAATAAAATTGTGGCAAAGTAATTGGAAACTGCACAGCTTTGCCAATTTCCTGTTATTTGCACTTTCAAAATAGAATCAGTTATGGAGGCGGTAACTGGGAAAGTTAGGCTTTCCAGGAGGGAGACTCTGAGACTGACGTTTACATCTGGATTCTTAAAGTGAATGGGGGAAGATGGGGGAGGGAAGGAGGTAGAGAAAGAGACAGACAGAGAGAGAGAGAGAGAGAGAGAGAGCGCTAAGAGTACAGGATGGGCCAGAAAATGAAGGTGAAAGGCAGGAGATATGAAGCTGGACCTCACTGATCTATTTGGGAACTCCAGAGACAGCACAGCCCTCCACTGCTCCCCAAGAGCAAGATGAGCTTTGGCATTTATACCCACACATTTTTTTTTATAAAAGCATTTATTGGGGAGGGACTTTGCTATTAGCCATGCACTAGCTGAGGGAGCTTGTGAATAGCTGGCAAATTCAGTGTGTACCCCAATGACCTTCTGTCTCTTTTGTGTTATAGGACATATTATCTGCTTCTCTCCTGTTTGATCTTTGAGGGGATAAGCAAAGTTAAATAATAGTTTAAGATTTATTTGCAAAAGAAATTTGAATGATTCTCTCATTAAATGCATTATTAAGACTTTCTTAAAATAATCTCTTCCTCTCCTGAAGGCATGTAAGTTGCTGTGCTCCAGTTTGACAACTATTTCCCCTCAATTTATCTATATTTACTCTCTGAAATATTAAACTAGTTCTTACATGTGGTGGAGATAAGTGTCTTCTGTACTGGGTTGTTCATGCCTTTGTTCCTTCATCATATTCAATTGGGTTCCTACTTATTATTTTGTCAATGGCATAACAGTTTAGTTCTAATTTTGCACTTTTTCCTCCTCAGAACTGGTGGGGAGCTGCAGGAGACAAGTGGTGTGCCAAGTGCACATAGCTATTAAATGATATCCATTGACTATTCAATTGCTATTGCATAGGAGAAGGGAACAGCTTTAGAGGTTTTTATTTAGAATATACATCGCATACCTATGTATGAGCTGCAAGTGTGTTTGGTTTTCATACATAATTGTTATCATTTGACTAAACTATTTCAATAGGATGGAAATATAAAACAAACATGGCATTTTGCCTTCATTCAGTTGCTGAGTATCGCCTTTCATGACGAGCTCTTTAGCCCATTTCTTGCTGCAGTTCCCACACCTATAAAAGCTATTAAAAAGGGGAAAAAAAGGAAACATAAGTGTTTATAAAGTTGTTTATAACTAAGCAGAAAATTCTTTTGGAATAAGAATGATAGGTAATGTGTCCATCATATTTAGAATATATTTTTCTTGTTCCAAGTATTCCGTGTTATCATCTTGGGGTCTTATGTCACGTATAAAGAATGTTAAATGGATAAGGTTGAAGTGCCAACCTGTAAATGTCTAAAGTATACATCTTAAAACATCTTCCTTAGTGAGCCAGAACTAGAAAGTTCTTGGAGACACAGTATGGAAATGTGAGGTTAACATTTGGCCAAAATGATAGCTCGTTCTTCTGGAGATCAGTGATGTATAGCAGGAGTTTTCTTTTATACTGGGCATTGCTATCATTAAATCCTGCCCCGGAGTCTTTACATTGACCACAGAAGGCTGAAAGACAATTTCCACTCACACATAGACACCATTTCAGTTACTTCAGTTCATTTTCCGTCCTCTATGGAGATTCTAAAATCTCTCAGTAAGTATCTTATGTTATTATCTCATTAAATCTAACAAATCCTGGTGAGTTAATCAATACTACCCATGGGATGTCTTTGTCACCTTTGGTAACTCTCTGAAGGGTGATAAGGTATTATAGAGAAAAACAGTCTCGTAAGCCTTGTGTGCTATCCAGGAATATAATGTTCTCGTTTTAAAATGAATTCCCCTTAGTCACATTTTTTTCAGACAAATAGAGGGAAAGATTTTTTTTTCTCTCTTCGCTTTGTTTTGAGTGTGCTATTCTGATTTGCTAATAGCAAAGTTAAAGAAAATAGATATAAATTAGTATATTTTCATATGTTCTCTTATCTGATAAATTTTAGAAATGAAGAAATGTTCAGACTACACTTTTTAACTGAGTTAAAAGTTATTTCTTTTCATTTTAGAGAATAAAACAAGAGGACAGATCTAAGCAGATCAGAACAGAACAATGTAAGCAACACAGCACTTCACAACAAGACAATTGGATGTTAACAGTAGCTATCATAATGTCTCTTTCTTTGAAATAGTTTGAGCGAGTTAAAAGTTATTTATTCCTTTTAGTATATACATATTGTATAATACAGTTTTATAGCACATTTAGTCATTTTAAAAACTAAAAATTAGTCTCGAGAACTTTAGCATAGCAGGGTATAATTTGAGAATTTAGAATAATAAGAAACTCCATTTTACTAAGCCTCAAGAAAACCTTGAGAGGCACCATTAACACCAGTGAGGCCTCAACTCAGAGATTGGGGTCGTTTCTCTGGTCTGCAGAAGAGAGCGGAGTAAGAGCTTAAGCTTCTGATTCCAAATCCAATTTCTTTATCCCGTCTACTAGTGCCTGCAGTTAGTGAAATGAATAATTGATCTAGCTGAAAATCCTTTCTTTATGAAACGCTGTCTGAAATTCCACCTGACCTGTCAGTGCTAGGTAAAGCCACTAACAGTTAAAAAAATGAAAGATGGCAAGAAGTTGTTAACAATTAGATCGGAGACAACATTTGTTTAAGAATTACATCTCTAACAACATGAGACTGTTTTTAGGAAGTCATGCTATTTGACCATTAGGCAACGGACATTAATAGACCAGGTGAAGTTTCTTAGGCTCAGAAACTTTGTTAATACCTCTATCTCTGAGACATAAATTAGTGCCGAGAGAATAGCAGGCCTGTCTCATGTTGAGTCAAGGAAAGAATTAACAACCTTTGAACGAGCAACTTATGAGAATGATTTATACAACATCTCACTTTCTGAACAAATTTATAATTAGATCCTTTGAACAAGAGAATAAAAAATGTCTACTATGTAATGTGACTCATGGAAGGCTGGTTTTGGCCGTAGAATAAATCGTTTGTGCTCAGAAAATAAATATTTGGTTGATTTTAAAAATGAAAGTGATAGAAATAAACCAAAAGATGAAACATACTTTACAACCTGACGATGTCCTATTTATTTGATGTTCTCGTGTCTTTAAGACTTTCTAAAATGTACTGAGAAAAAAAAATGAATGCTTTTGGTTTTAATAAACATTTTTTGATCCTTTATACTTATTCTACAAAGACCAAAGGGCAGTACTTCCTTAGGAGCAATAAAACTTGCAATTCATTCAAATTTACAAAAATAGATCATTAACATCATCTTATTTATAAACAAATATTTTAGTAAGTCAATATTTGAACCACTGGAAATTCCCACAGTTTATAGGCTGACAGTGCTTACAATAATTCTTTATTTCTGAATTGAATTGTTTCTCAAGCTCATTTTGGGAGTCATTTGCATGATCTTTTGTGTGACATTCTAACATTATTCTTAATTACGTATGAAAAATGAGTTGCTTGCCTCATCAGCTATGTGACACTAACTATTACAAAATGTTGACTCTGAAATCAATCTCAGATAACATGTAAAAGATAACTTGTTTCACACATGAAACAGAATGAGATCCAGAAAGATGGCGTGACTTGCCCATGTTGGGAAACTTGGGCTCTACAGGCACAGGATTAGGAGGTAAGCCCTCCTTCCCATTGTGCTGGAGAGAATTCTGTCACCAGGACCCTTGAAAGGATCTTGTTCTTCTTCCCGGCTTAAGCTTGCAGAGCCTTGTAAATTAGACTGACAAAAAACAGGTTGCATGGGCACTCTGGTTTCATCTTGCCGCAGTTTGAAAACTTGACAGTCCTTCTTGTGATCCACTGGAGTCCTCACACTACAAGGCCTGTGCATTTGTCCAGAACACTCTTCCCACACCAGCAGTTGTTTGACTCACTCTCTGGCCTCTTTCAAATAGTTCCTTATATGTCATTTCTCAATGAAGTATTTCTGCTCATGTCTTAGTTCCTGCTGCTTTCTTCCCTATTGTGTATATTTACGGGGATTCTGATCAGATAGCGTGCTTAATAATTTCCTTATTTATTTTTGTTTTAAGTATTACTTTCCTCACTAATTTAAAAGGTAAGCCTAGGGGCATCGTGCTGGTTTGTGTTGTTTGGTTATAGAGTCTCAGTGCCTGCAACAATGCCTGAGTGTATGCTGGATGTTCATGTAAGATTTGTTGAATACATAAATGGATCTCCCAATGAGAGCATCAGAGATATCAGAAATATCACTTGAGCACAAGCAGAAAAATCTTGTAATCCTAACTCTGGCCTCGAGATTCTTCCTTCCCTTTGGATCTCACTAAACACTGCCGTCACATAACATCGGAAGTTCCAGGTCATAACCCCACTCCTTCAACCACTCCAATTCAGGGTTGAGTGCTTGTAAGCTTTTCCTACAGGGCCCATGCAAAATTAAAAAAAAAGATTGTCAAGACTTCACTCAAGGTTATGGAATAACAGATCAGAGTTTTAGCAGGGGTGATAATTCATGATTAACTTTCTAGGATGTCTCTTGATCATTCTTACTGACCCCTGCTCAGCCAGGATACTCCCCTACTTGGGTGACAGAACCCCTTTGGTTGCATAGGATAAACCTGTTGTATCAGGATAAACCAGTGTTGAGCTTGGTTATTCCTATTGTGGCACTGGCATTCTCCTTTGCCAGTGACTTCCTGGCAGGTCACACGAGACAGCCTCCAAGAAAACTCCAGGGCCTTCAAACAAGAGGCAAAGAAACCGCATTTCTTTCCCCACATACTACCCACTGCCCTCACTCCAGGGCATTATTAGATGGTGTAATTCAAGGATGTGATTCTTGGAAGTACGAGACCATACCATGTTCATGAATACACAGAGGCAACGAATTAAACCAGTAATATTAAGAAGGCATAAGGCAATGACGATAAAATCTCTGCCTTTGTAATGTTGGGTATCAGAAGACAGTGTCTCAAAGTACAGAACTTTGGCATGCTAAGAACACTGAAACTAGGTACTTCTCACTGAACTACATCGCCAAGCTCTTTTTATCTTTATTTATTTATCATTTTTTGTTTTTGGAGGCAGCATGTTGCTAAGTGAATTGGTTGTCCAGATTGGGCTTGAATTTCTTCTCCTGCCTCAGCCTCCCGCTATAGCCTCCCAGAGTGCAGACACTGTAGGCATAAGTCACCATGCCCAGCTTTAACGGGCCGTTTTTTACAAAACAAAAATCATACGGATCATATTGACCTTGACTCTCATAAAGAGTGAGGAAAGGTGTCACAGCCCTTTACCCCTAGGATTGCATTTTTGATCCACTGATTCATTCACACTGAAATCAGCGTATCCCCAAGGTCCTTGTGATGCAAAAGAATAAATTTTCACCATAGAAGAAAGGAATGAATGGATTGTGACATCATTCTACACATGTGGAAACCAAGTCGAGCCCGCCAGGCTGCTAGACAATAATGAGGAGATGTGTGGAGTCTGTCACTTATTTTTTCCAATGTCATTTAAAAATAAGTGCATATATTTTATTTTTTAAGTGAATTTTGAGTGCATACTTCCAGCATATATTAGCTAAAATATTAAACAATTAAGGTGCCCCATCTTTCTCTTTTGTTACTGCTTAGCATTCAGCTACTCCTCCTGTGTACAGACATACACACATATACATACACACATTTTCCATTTTTTTTACTGTTTTCTAGAGACCCTAGAATCGCTCATCTCACAAGAAACTAGCTCCAGTGAAGTGTTTACATCTGTACCACGTGCACGTGGAACACGTAGTGGAATACTTGCGTGTGCATCTATTCATCTGCAAACTGCTAGACAATGACATGTTCAGGGAAAAAGAAAAGCATTTTTCATGCCATCTGATGTTGACAGCAAGGAAGGAGATATCCCCAGACTGACAGTTATAATAGTCTGAACACAGCATGAGCCAGTAAAATGGAAAATCATAACCCCTAGGCCTCAGATGTCTTCACGGGCTCTTCCTTTTCCTTTTCATACTCTTGTCTTCCCGTTCTCCACGCCCACCCAGCATCATCCAGGTGCAACCTCTTTAAAATCAACGCTAAGATCGAAGTGGGTGAGCGGGAAGGGGAGGGAGACCCGGAGAAGCCGCTGCGGTGTGCGGGCAGCTGGAGAGGAGACAGCGGCCTGCCCGGGTTGCCTTGGCGATACCAGGCCGACGCGAGGGGGAGGGATTTATCCTCTGATGCTAAATGCATTTACTAATTACATTCCATTGTGCTGACCCGCCTGCTTCTCCCGTTCATCTTTCTGAGCTTCAAAAGCTTCCCCGGGCAGCGTGTCCCCCCCTCGTCTAATTTTATCCTCAATCACCCCGGCAAGGCGCTGGGAAAGGCTCCGCTGTAAATGCATGTGCCAGGGTGGATCAGACAACCCTGCTGGAGCTCGCTGGAATATTGCTTGGCTGCTCAACCACGGCGTGGATTTAGAACCAAAGCAAACTGCTGAGATAACAGACAAAATAAATCTGAAAGAAACTTCCCACTGAGAAATGCAGGCTGCATATGATTCACCAACAGAAGAAAGGGAAGAAGAAGAAGAAAACACGCACTGAGCAGTTTCCTCTTGAATCCCCTGTACCTTTAGTTGGAAAAGTGCCTGCACGCAGGGCTTTGTGATTTATTCCCTTGCTCCCCCTGGTGGGAGTTTGATTTAATGACAGGAATCCGAGTGGTTGTCTGTGTACATTGATTATCTACTGTGAAAAACTCTTTATTTTATTTTATATTTTATTTTATTTTTTAATAATCGCTCATCACTGACAGGAAGTATTAACTTTTGCACTGAGGCACGTGGTAAAAAAACAAAAGACATTTCAATGCATGCGGTCCTAATTGTTACGTGGATGTATTCTTAAATCACCCAATTTACCTAAGTATTTATTTAGAAATTATACATATGCATATACACACATAAATGAGTTCTTTGCTAAAATAAGTCACTCATGGTAATATTTTCTATTTCTAGTCCTGTTCTTTCAGCCCCATTTGTCAGTCTTTAAAAGCAGAGCCTGGTGAAGACAAAAATATCTTCTATCTGTAGTTCCCTTAATGATTTTAATTATCCTTGTTTTAAGCATTTGCTCTCAAGGTTTCCATCTCTGCTAATTTTCCTAAGAGTAATATTTCTATCGGATGCCAACTCTTCATTTTAGCACCATATCTCTGTGGGAGTCTCTCCCAGTGTTACCTAATCTCCAGGGCCTGACTCAGTTCACCATTCAGAGCTCAAACTGGCTCCTTGAAGGGCGAAGCCAGCAGGCCAGGCCATCTTTAGATTTCTCCATGTCTATCACCATGTTTTGCATTTGGTCATTAAGTGTGGAAGATTTATTCAATTGGTGATTTTCCCCCCTATGAAAAAGTTTAGTCATTGAACAGACTGAAAGAACATTCTTTGCAAAAAAGCAGACTTCACTGTTGTTAGTCCTTGATCTCACATTAGTTTTTCCTTTTTATATGCATATAAAATTCCTTGAAATGATCAGTAATGGAATGTGTATTTATTTTCTCACTGAAATAAAATGTAAAGATGTGTTGAAGATCCTCAAATCTATTCCACATAGAACAAATGTACAAGCTGTATTCTTCAGAGATCTATGTGTATTAGATATATGAAAAGATTCTCTTAGAAGAAGTTGTGGTTAAACCATAACACATCCAGTTGTTAGGGAGGTAAAGTTAATCTGAGAAAAGTGTAGAATAGTTGATTAATTTGTATCTGAATCAGGCACTCATCAATTAATGCCTTACTCTATAGAGAGGTAGTCAGGAATTTAAACTATAAATAAGTTAAAACTTGAAAAAAATCTGCATATGATTGGAAACCAATTATCTTCACAAGGTATAATTCAGAAGACAATAAGTCGGTTTCCTGCTTTTTCTGAATATCACCCAATGGAAGGAGTGCGTGCCGAAAGTATCTAACCACTCAACATTTCCAGCCCAGCAGTAGCATTTCCATTGACAGAGATTGGCAGTGTACCAAAAGGTAATACAGGGAAATCTATCTTGCTGACATCTTGGGGGACAGAGTTAAGGTACCTTCGCACAGCTCTGCCGGTAGCAAAATGAATAAAGCAGTGTGGGTCCAGATGAAGAGAGAAACCAACAGATTCCATGGTGGCTGAGAAGACTGGCTCATAAGCACACGTGTAATCCCTCATTGCTTCCCCAAGTAGTGAAGACTATTTTATAAAACGAAGGTATTTTATTACCAGTCTGAGTGTCTGCACCAAACTGACTGATTTCCATTAAAGTTAATTAACATGTGCTCCAGAGAGATAGAGACGGCAGAATAGTGAGTTCTTCTTTACCACTTGCCTCTCATCTACCAGTCAGCAAGTACCTGCTGGTCGACAAATACAGATGTGGTCTCAACTCTGCCCTGGGATGTTTTAAAGAAGGTGGTGAGGTTGCACTAAACATGACAGCATAGTCCAAGGGATGTCAAACAAAAAAACAACAAGAAAATAGACCAATTACAGTTCAGAGAAAGATGCACATTGAAAGTACTATTTGGGAAGAACGTTAGGTGGTGGGATGGGAATCATGCAGGGAAAACCTCACCAACAAAGTAACCTTCAGTTGACACTTGAAGGAAGAATGAGAGGAGTAGGACCAAAAGGAATATGACTGGAGCGAGCAGACAAAATCTCAGGAGACAGTAAGTGAGGGACTGACAGGGCTGGTCAAGAAGGGTGAAGCATAAGGTCGCTGCCAGCTGCCATCTGCTGCCATTTACGTTTATGGCTCCAGGTAACAGGGCACATGGTAAGAACGGAGGCTTTCTGTAAAATAGCGATGTTCTTGCTCGCTGCAGTAGTCCATGATGCAATCCCAGCTTTCTGGAAAGCTGAGACAGGATGATCATAAGTTTGAACCCAGCCCGGGCAACATGATTACTTAGCAAGACTCTGTCTCAATGTAAAAAATAAAATAAGGATCAGGGAAGTAGCTCAGTGCGAAAGCCTTGGGTTCAACAGACAGTAACACACACACACACACACGTGTGTGTGCACATGCACATAATGTTTTCATGCTACACGTGTCTACATGCATTCGTACCATTTATTACATCAGATACTTATTTTGAAACTCTCACATGCTGGACTGGTTTCGGAATGTTTCTGGGGTGGGGAAGTGATAGCTAGTAAAGAAACAAACAAAATGGTAAAGAACTGTAACATATTCATGGAGAAATAGATGGGGCAATGTTACAGTGAGAATCTGCATATAGGAGGCGTCTATAGATAAAATAGACAGGAAACGTGTCTCTGAAGAGACATTAGAGCTAAAATAAGAAACCCAAGACCAATTGTTCAGCACCTCAGGAGAGAAGCTAAAGCTGTAATGTTGAAATGGACAAAAGCTTGGCATCCTCAATGACAAGGTGAAGGTTAATGTGACTTGGGAATAGTGAGTGAGGGGCAGCAAAAGATAGATGGTGCATGAAAATACGACTTATTCCAGTTGCAAGAGAAATCACTGGAGGGATTTATTTGGAGAAATGAAACTGTCGTTGTTACTGTTTTTTTGGTGCTGTCAAATATGTCTCCAGTACTGACAGGGTATACAGTAAAAAGGACAAAGGGTGGAAGCAGAGAGCAATCTGAAAGCTATGGCATTAGTCTAGGAGAGGAAGTTGGAGCAGTTACAAATAGTGCCACTGAAGAGGAGGATAAGAAGAGGTATCTTGGCTACATTTTGCATATTAGAAATGACAGAACTTGTCGATGAAATAGATTGATGGAAAAAATGAATAAGGCTGATGATTAAACTGACAAGTTGTCATTTCCTATGCATAAAATACTGAGAGCTCTAATTTAAGCACATTAAGTATAGTGCCTTGGGATAGTTGAGGATGAAAGAGATCATGGAATCAGTTGGATATCAATGTAGAGATAAGGAGCTAGCAAAAAGTCCAGAACAGATTTACAAACTAATGATCCACAGGTAACATTTGGCTCACGAATATATGTTCAATTGGCATAGGATAATTTTTTGTTTTGATTTTTAATAATCACTGACACAAATTAGAGGAGTTTATGTTAAAGTGGAATTTGGTAAAAGTGGGAAGCACTGGTAAGCATTTAATATTGTGAATCCCCTCATAAATAAAATTTCGAATCAAAGAAGTCAATGGTAATGTAGACAGAGGGAAGAAGAGGAACCAGAGTGCAAGATCTTGACACAGAAAAACAATGGTGGTGTTTCTGAGGTGTCTCTTGCCTTGCTGATTGATCAAATGTTTTTCTTAAGGGAACAGAGTGAAGGGAAACAGCCAGGAAAACAGATTTCAAGAAGATACACAATGAATAGGAGAGGAAAGTCAGTGCTGAAAGTACTTCAGAGGAGTGGAAAACAATATGGTTAAAAATAAACAACAGATAATGGTTCCTCATCTACTTCTAGATAGTGAGAGATGGACACAGTGAGAGTTTTGTCATGGTTACTAAACTCATTGTAAAGGTCATGGTATTATAGCAGGAAACAGCAGGAAGAAAATTCATGAAAGTGTTCTAAAAATGAAAACCCTGAAATATTGTGGTTTAGTTAATGAACTCTTTTGAGGAATACAGTGGTCATATTATCCACATTGATATATCACCTACACCACAAATGTATCTCCACACTTCAGGTTTATGGAAAACATAACTGGTTTTATGCAGAGGAGGTAGCTGCCCCACAGTATTTTCATCACCAGGCTGACTGCCTCTGGCATCACACTTCCTATAATCCTCCAGACTTACACTAGTCTAGACAAAATGAGCTGTAAATATTCCATCCTGACATGTCACACAGTCAGCACCTGAGGCTAACTCCAGTGCTATCAATTGTCAGCGTAATAAAAGGAAGGGCAAATGTCAAGTGAATGGATATTTCTAGATGATAAAATAATAGATTGCAAATGCCTTTGGTATACAATGTTCTGTGGTTTTATGTGCATGTTTTGCATCAGGTAAGAAGCTCTAAGTGCCCACTTATAAAATGTATCAGAAAAAAAGAAGCACAAGCCTTAAAAGACAGTGGGTCATAACTAATTCAAAACAGAGCTGACCTTACCGTGCCCCTTTTAAGAAGCAGGAGTCTTCCCCTCTCCTTTGAACCTACAGAGTTCTAGAACTGCTTTAGCCAATGGAATACTTGAGAAACAAGGCTTCTGGTTCTGAGCACAACCTTTACCCTAGCTTGACAGATTCTCACTCTTCAAAGGCAGCTACCACAAAAGAAGAGGGACTATCCCAAGGTCACCAAGCTGTGAGAAGCCAACTCCACATGGAGATATTTTAAACAATCAGATGCTTGTTGGAGCCCACTACTCCAGATACATGTGTGAAGAAGCCTATTGAATCATTTTCTGGTCCCAACAACCCCAGCTGATCCCATAGGTGGAAAATAGATGTATCTCCTAGCCAGACTTTCCAAATTCTTCATGGACAAAGTTGTGCAAAAATATGCTATCTACTCAATTTGTGAATAATCATTCCATGGTAGCTGTGGGAGATTAGGTCCTAAATCCCCACCAACCCGAGCATCCTGGGAAAAGCAAAATCTACAGTTGCTCAACTTTCTTGTAAAATAAATGGCATAGTGTTTGACTATAGCCTCCATATAGCCTCTCATATCATCTAAATCATCTCATTACTTACAATACCTGTCTTAGTTACTTTTCCCATTGCTGAGGCAAAGTATCTGACACAAAAAGTTAAAGGAGGAAAGGTTTATTTAGCTCACAGTTTGTGGAATTTTCAGTCTGTAATCAGTTGGCTCCAAGGCAGGGTGGCATGGTGAGGGGCAAGAGTTCAAGACAGCAGAAGACAGCAAAAGCAACAAAATCAAAAACAGGGAGAGCGAGCCTCCTTTACTCCCTTACATTCTAAGCAGGATACTCACCCTAGGGTGAGTCCTCTATACTTTGGATGTAGAACTGCTAAGTCACTTAATGAAGCCTCTATACTTCTCAAATTGATGAAATGAATCAACCATTACAATACCTAATACATTGTAAAAGCTGTGTAAATGAGTGTCATATATTGTCCAAGGGATAATGAGAAGGATACATAGATATTTAATACAGAAGGATTTTTTTTCTCCTTTTCATTTGACATACAACTCACAAAATCCTTGTATCTTCAAAACAAGTGACAAGTTTCTTTTGGTAAGTTAATGATTGCTTGATAGCTTGCAGTCCCGAGACAATTTCAGTGTGAGGGAGAGGTCAACAGAAAGACCATGGCCAAATCAGACATTAAACCCTGCCTCCAGTCTCCAAGATAGAGAGAGGGACTGTTGGCTAAATTGATCACCCAAGGCCGGGGATTTAGTGAATCACAGCTGTGTAATAAAGCCTCCATAAAAGGCAAACCCACTGGGTTTAGAGAGCTGCTGAACACATGGAGGTTCCTGGAAGTAGTGCACCCAGACAGGGCGTTGAAACTTTGTGCTTCTTTCCACAGGCCTTGCCCTGTGAGCTGTTCACCTGCATCTGATGTCATAACCTGTAGTTTGGATTCAGGATCTTCACATGAAACACATACATTCCTGAGTGATGCAAGGGCCAAAATGCATGGTTACTATTAGAAATGTTGATAGTCTCATATGGTTGATTTAAGCCTCCTGGTTTTCTAATAGCATAAGAAAAACAGGGTCTATAGTTCTCCGGCCCCCAGACTTTTTCCAAGGGGAGGTCCTTATGGAGCTGGATCATGATCTTCCATGTCTGAGCTTCATCTAAACACCCACTCAAGAGGGCGGGCGAATTGCTTCTTTGTGCAGCCGCCTGAGTTCCACCACGGCCATGGCCGGATCTCAGGGGCCTCTCACTCCTTCTCCTCCTGGCTCACCCCCGAGGAAGGCACTTACCAAGAGGGCGGGCGAATTGCTTCCTTCGATACAGAAGTTTTTGTAGCTGTGTCTAGATATCTCCCAAGCCTCAGGTCATAGGCGGGGGTTTTTCAGAAGTGGCTGGATCTAGAGTGTGTGATACTGGAATAGATTCATGGTGAAACGCTAGGACCAATGGAGCTAGGATTAAGGATGTGGGTGTTATCTACCCTAAACAGCCTGGCTAAAATTGTAGGGCTAGAAAGAGCTGTGATGGTCTCTGGTTGCTTTGCTGCCTTTTCCCTGCCATGGACTGCTTCTCCTCTGTGACGCCTGAACGCCACACCTCTCTGCCTTGGAGCCAGCCTACTATGAACTGAAACTTTTACAAACTGTGAGTTAAACAAACCCTTTCCCTTCAACTTTGAGAGTCAGGTATTTTGTTTCAGCAACAAAAATGTAATTAGGACAGAAGTAATATCTTCCTGAATATTTTCAATCTGCAGGTTGTTGAATCCATGACTGTGGAACTCACCAATGCAGAAAGCCAACTGCAGTGAGTTAAGTGGAAATTGATGACCAGGACACCATCGAACAGTTCTTTGAAGAACAAAACACAAAAAGCATATGAAGCATTGCATATTTGATGCCTCATCTACTCTTGATAAATTGTAATAAAAAACTTAGGAAACAATTCTTTGCATAATACATTGTCATTTACACAAGATTTAAAAACTAATTCTTCAAAGTCCTTTACAAGAAAAAATTATCATCTCCACTTTACAAATGAGAGGGTTACCAGGTATAGCAGTACACACCCATAAACAGCACTTGGGAGGCTGAGGCAGAAGGTTTGCCATAAGTTTGGGACCAGCCTAGGCTAAATAATGAGTTCAAGGCCAACCTGCATTCACTGTCCTCTTCAAGGACCATATGTGTTTCATCTCAGCATTATTTACATTATGACATTGTCAGTTTGAGAGGCAAAACAGCTGGTGGTATCTCTTTCCTTTTGCATAGAAGCTGGCTTTACCTTGTAGAGAAACTATTTCTGAGAAGCGTCTCTGCATCCCTGCCCCTAAAGAGGCATCAAATTGCATAACACAGGAAAGGCCAAGCAGCAAGGGCAACTTCTCTGGGTTAAATGACATTGAGACATAGAACATGTGATTCAAACTTAGTATATAAATAGATCCAACAATGGCTAAATCTATAAACATGTATATATTCATGCATATGTTCTCATTTAAACTTTCTCAGGAGCAAATTATACTTTTTCCTTATTAAGCATTTTTAAAATGCACGTCATTTATTCATTTGAAAACCTGTCCTTGAAAAACAAGATCTTTTGACTTTCAAACAAATGGAGGATGCGTCACAGGCTGTTCCCAACATGACTTCTGCCTCGAGAATAATGACAAGTACTAATATTTAGTGTAGTCACGACCCGTGTGGCACTGTCATTACTGAACCATTTACTGCTTTCCTATGGTTTCTCCGCATTTCCCTAGACACTGGGTGAGAGCAGCAGGGATCTGCTCTAACCCATGATTTTCATCATGAACTCACTGTCTGTTTTAGCTGGCAGGTTATCAAGAGGAAAAAATATGTAGAAGTAGACCTGGATATTTGTGAAGTTATATGTAAAGCTTTGCAGTTCTTCCACGAAAGCTGTGTGTCTACTAGTCAAACTCCTCTAAAGCTATTCACAAGCAAGGACCAGTATTGCAAATCTTTGCCAGAGTGTTTTACTATTGGTCTGTTTTTAAACTCATTTTTATGTAACTGAAAACAATAGGCATTATTTCCAAAAGGAAACTCTATTTCTTGGCCTAAAGTACTATGTAATTAGGAAAGAGCAATAGGGGAGGAGAGATTTAACATTACTATATTCTCTAGAAATAATCTCAGCTTGAAAAAATTGCAATCTCTTTTCCTCTAAGGACACACAGAGTTATTTGATGTTTGTATTTATCCAACCAATATCATATACTTTACAACGTTCCTGTGTTAAATAAGGATACTATTACATACTGCCCTCCAAATTATATATTATATATCATATATTATTATATATTATATTATTGCATTTCAGCTCATCGTTTTAAAATAACTTACTTTTGGTGGCTCATTTCTTTGAGTACTCACATGTGAAGCATTACATATTTGGTACCTCATCTACGCTTTATAAATTGTAATAAAAAGGTTAGCAAGCCATTTTTTGCATAATACATTTCATTTACATAGGATTTAAAAACTAATCCTTAAAATTCCATTACAAGAAAATCTTATCATCTCCACTTTAAATATGAGAGGGTTTACAGGTGTGGTAGTACGTGCCCATAAACCCAGAACTCTGGAGACTGAGGCAGGAGGATTGCCATAATGTGCCCCATACGTCTAATAAATCTTTCTCAGGGCTCTTTTTAAAAAATAAAATAAAATACATTATAATTTAAGCAAAATATTTTCCCTTTCTGGGAAAGCTTCCATGGTCTAAGCTCTTTCTTCCCTTTGTGTACCCTGGCCTGTCCTAACGGAACTGAAATACTTTACTGCACTTTAATTATCCAACTACTTTCTTATCCATCCATTAGTGTCTTTTCATTCTTATGTTTTCTAATATTAAAACCTCAGTAGCCCAGATTTATTTGCTCAGGCTCAAAATTCAATTTTTAGAACTCTATCGAAAAGTATAATGGGTATTTGAAAATTATTACAGTAAAAGACCTGTTGCCATTAATGCCCCCTAAGTACTCCTCCTTGCTTTGAGCACACTTATCATTACTTTCACTTTCTGAAGCAGTTCTGAAAGTCTTTCATACCTATACAAGACAAGATCAAAAACATGGTGAGTGCTGCTGCCCAGTGTCAAAAGCAGTGTCACAAAAACATTAGTGTGTTCTCATCTGCCTTATTCATCAGATGTTGCACTTTGTGGCTTCTGGCTTTTCATCAAATTTAAAATAACCGTGATAAATATAGTCAACAAGCTGGTGTGGGCACTCATCCGTAATCCCAGTACTCAGGAAACTGAGGCAGAAGAATTGCTTCAAGTTTGAACCCAGCCTGGGCCATGTAGTGAGTTCAAGGCCGGCTTGGATTCTGTGGGGAAACCTTGTCTCAAAAAGACAAAAAAGGGCCACACAGGACCAGAAAAAGAAACAAGAAGTCAATTATTCACCCTTCCTGTGAGCCAGGCAGCATGCAGGCTGAGAGACAAGAAGAGCCCCCACCCCCTTAAGCAACTGGCTGATTCAGAGGATCACAGGCTGAGTTGATAGCAACTGAAGTACAAAAATAACTTAATTCTCATATTGTCTGATTGACTTTGCAGGTCTAAAGTCAGTAGGCTGAGCATCTATTTAGAGGATAACAATATGCAGTATAGCAACTATGGGGGATTTCCTTCCGCCTTGTTCTTGAAATCCAGTGTTGTCACAGTTTTATTTATTCAGTTTTATTGTGGTTTTCTTTTCAGCATTCTGTTCTGACTGGTTTTACTCTGTTCTCTTTTATTTGATTTTATTATGTCTGATGAGATGGGCAGCAATTTTGAAGACAACAAGAGCCACTATGGTGACCATTGTGATTTCTTATTATCCTGTTTTAAAGTCCTGTATAACTTTCACAGTTTTGCTTTGATTTGCTTTATTGTGTTTTATTTTGTTTGGTTTTATTCTCTTTAAAACAAAATAAATTAAAAAACCTTGAAAAATAAGTGCTTTGAATTATCAGGATATTGATGCAGCCATTATAGCACAGAAGAGCTCTTCCGGGACTCCTTCAGAAAAGGGCAAGAAAATGACGTAAGTGCATTCAGAGCAAAGAGGAATATTTTGTGAAGGATGAATGCCTATGTACCTTTTACTGTAATAATTTTTTAATTTAAACACACTGTAGCTTTGATCAAATCAATATAGTTTTTTTTTTTTTGGTAATTATGTGGAAAGCATATTTCGGTATATATATAAAATCTCTTACCCTGAAGTTTTGTTCCCATTAGTGGTATAAATTGAAAATGCTTTTAAAACTACTGACAGCTAATGACTCCAATGACTTGGTGTTCAAATCATATATCTCAATCTACTTCTCATGTACGTAAGCCAGAAAACAGTGAGAAACCATGACTGCATTATACGAAGTGCCCAAGTTCACATTAGTTGACACAAAGTTTAACTTTAAAAACAGAATAAAGTTGGGAGTAGCTGAAACTACTACATTCTGTGTTTGTTACATGTGGAACAGTAGAGACTAAAACTAGAAAAGCCAATCTACTACTTATTTATAGAAAAACAAATCAAAATCCTGGCTATGCATGTTTAATATGGTTTATGTCTAGATTCCCTCAGAGCCTCATCTGGTCACAGATGGGACTTTTTCAGAGGTGGCTGGAACTGGAGTGTATGAGCCTGGAATTGGGGGCATATGATTACTAAATGAGTCCACTGATTGGTTTGGCTCTGCCCTCATCCTGTTAGCCTTGACAGAACATAAAAGAGGCAGAAAGACACAGCTAGGGTTCCTTACTTCCTTTTCTACCTTCTGTCTGCCATGAGCTATTTCTCCTCTGCAATGCTCAACTGCCACACCTGCCTACCTTGCATCCAGCGTACTATGGACTGAACCTCTGTGAACTGTGAGCCAAATAAACATTTTCCTTTAACTTTGGGTATTAGGTATATTATCTTAGTGATTAAAAAAAAGTATCTAAGACAATATTCTCTTCTCATCTTAAATATAACAAAAGAGAAGCAATCCTGGACTGGAAGTGGTGGAATGTCTATAATCCCAGCACTTGAGAGGCTGGGGCAGGAGGATCACCATGAATTAAAGGTCAACCTGGGTTACATAGTGAGTTCAAGGACAGCCTGAACTCTATAGAAAGACCAAGTCTCAAAAGTCAGAAAACAAACAAACAAACAAAACAAATACAAATAAAAAAGAAAGAGGAGTAATCCTGAATTGAATAGCTGGTGCCAATTATTTTTCTAATGTTTCTTTATATAGTCGTGATGAGATCTACCTTACTGTGTATTTGTTTTGCAGTGGTCTTGATGAAAACAGAAAGCAAATAGCTGGTGCCTCAGTGAATCACTTGGTGTCCTGTCTTCTATTCAACTGATGTACAGTGGCACTCATTGGGACTGTGTATGTGGGCCTAAACTTCGGCTGGAAATGAAAGTCATTAAAGAATCATTTAATGTTTTCCTATGACTAGGCCCAACCTAGACCACTTAAATTGTCAGACTGTGGGGTGAGAGTGTCAGTATAATGAAAAACCTCCACAGCTTAGTCAGGGTAGACCTGCTGAAGCATTTTCATTCCATTATAAAAAGGCCAATTACTGCCAAGGCCACACACTTCAGTAGTCTAAGCTCTGGATTCAATGTATAACCTGGTGATTGGTCCCTCTGTGTGGCTATACTGAATGAATGGCCTGTGGTTCTGTAAGGATTATAAACCTGAAATAAAACTATGGTGCAAAGACCATCCTTTTGAAGCAATGAAATATAAGTCTAGATTTCAGCTGGCAGAATATATTTCAGGCCAGGTATGGAGGTGCTAAATGTTATGCGACTATAGCGAGTAAGTCTAACCATATAGAGTGGTTCAACACAGCAATCACAGGGAATAGAACCAAGGAGGAAGATGCAGTCTGTCAATCAATAGAACTTATTTTCAGTTAAATCATCTTCATGTTTGAGGATAACAACCCAGCCTTCATGGATTTTGAAGGGCAGCCAGATTGTGAATATAGAAACCATAGCATACAGAAAAAGTTGAGCAAGGGAACCAAATACATATTATGGTTCTAATGGAAAAATTTCCTTAAATTACATTTTTCTAAGACAACTTTCATATCCAGAAACGATAAAAACCACTTAGTTATTGGTAGCTAAGTCTAAGGAGCTATCATTTGCTCGGTTATAGATGATTAAAGTGTTCAGCTTTTGATCAAATACAAATCTCTAAAATTAGTATATGAACTCAGGAATTAAAAGTATAATTTTGCATAAAAATGTAGGTCAAATTAAATGACTAAATATACTTGCCTAAAACTCTTTCTCTAGAGGCATAATTATATTTAGTTCCATTAAGGATCAAACACACACACACACACAGAGGTGGCGGGGAGAATACAATAGCATCTACTTACAGATGTTCTAAATTCATGGAACAATTTATTGCTCTAGTTTTGGTTCGGTTAATGAGCTTTCTCAAAAGAAACGACTGCAAGGGTTTTTTTTAACAAATCAAGTAAAATATGTTTCCTGACTCAACCGTAATCTATTGGAATTTGAATGCATTTGTACTAGTGTTAATACTTCATAAATACTAAAATTCAATAGGCAATAGTCTGCTGTCCTTTCCTATGAATATTCATACTACTTTCCTTCTGATGGGTAATATTGACTCAGGCATATGTCTTGATGTAGTGAGGGGTAACATACTTTGCAATCCAGAGCAGTTGGTTTCTGGCTCTGCTTGTGCTATAATCTAATCTAAGCTTCCTGATAAATCACCAATAGGCCACTCTCTAAATTCTTTGACTCATTAACAATGTACCTTTCCTGACTTTAAAAGACTCTTCTGATAGTAGTAAATGATTTAAATAAAGAACACAAAGCATCTTAAAATGTACAAAACAATATATTCGACAATTTCTTTTTTCCCCCTTTTCTTTCTTTTTCTTTTTTGGGGGGGCATACTATGGGCAGAGAGTTTATTAAGGCAACGTATTCAGATATTTACATGCAAAATTACTTCATGTATGAATGATCAGTCTCTGGGTGGATACAAATCTTAACTAAAAGATAACTGTCATAGCTGTGAATGGTGGAGGAAATTATGAGAAATGATGATAATGTCTTATCCAGTGGCAGTATCTTCCATCACAAAAGGAAGAAAACCCAGGACTGATGCTCTTATGATCTGGTAGTAACCACAGTAGAATATAGAATCTAAAAAAATGCCAAGGTTAAGACTCAATAATATTTAATTCTTAATCATAAATTAGCTAAGCTTCTACATTTTTTCTTTTGGATATTATGTAAAATTAAAAATACATAATAAGTAAATATTCTGTTCTTAGAAAAATAGTTGTCCAAAAAGCATTATTATATTTAAATGCAAACATTACACTTACTGTATAACATCTTGAGAATTTAGTTGTGTGGTAATTTTGTTTGTTTCACTTGCAGTGAAAAAATGAAAAATGCAAAATTTGGATTTTTATCACTGATACTAACACGTGTCTCTTACAGTGCTCTGCACATTTGTAAGCAATGGGTGAAGAATGAGCCCTTCCACCTTGAGACCCTGTGTTTCTAGTAAGGTGAGAAATACAGTGTGATCTGCTGGCATCCTATGTAATAAAGTCTAGGCTTTTTAAATTTTTATTTTATTGGTACACTTTTGACATACATAATGACCACATTTATTGTAGGGAATTTGTACCTGTACTTAATACATTTTAATTCTTTTTTCCCGTTCATCTCTCTTCTCTTTAATCCTTCATAAGAACAACAGTAGGAAAACAAACAATATATTGTTTTTTTGTTTGTTTGTTTTTGTTTTTTTGTACTGGGAGTCAGACCTACAACCTTGCATTTGCCAGGCAGGTGCTGTGCCATTGAGCTATATCCCCAGCTAGCATAGGCTTTTGAATTTGACAAACCTGGGTTTGAGTCTTAATGCTTGTTATTGGATAATACCCGCTTCCCACAAGCTAGATAGTCTTTTCACCTAGAAAGGGCTCAATGGCTTTACCTTGTGATAAATATAAAATGAAATTGAGATGAAAATCCCCAAAATCTTGGAATAAAAATTCCCGAATGGAGTTTTTTTTCCCTTCAGTTTCTGATAAGGGAGAACAGAAAATAACATGATTTTTAGTGTGCTGAGCTAGGTTGGTGTGGACAGTGTAACCAAGTACAAGGAATACATGAGAGTTCAGATGAGAAAACCTAGCATGACAGACAACAGTGAGTCTCAACTGACACAATTAAATATCACAAGGCCGTGAGATGTCTTGATGTTCTATTTCAGGAGAAAAGTCTTACTAACAATACAATTTCTAGGATAACACACATTTTTGTAATTACTGAAATCTGGGAAATGATGAACTAGCTAACCCAAGTGAAGATTTTATTTTTTAACATTGTCTGTGTTGCTGAGCTCTCTCTGATAAACTGGGAAAGTCTACAAGAAGCTTCTCTTGTAAGTATAAATGTATAAAATTAAATATATAGGTCACAAATACACACATTACAGTATAATTACCCAAATATTTATAAAAGACATGAGTTTAGTCTCACATCTGTTTCCTTATTAATAAGTAGATGACTACTTCTACTGGAAATTTAATAAATACTGTAATTTAAAAATAGTGATTACTAGAAATTGGAGAATAATAGTGTAATGAATATTTACAATATCATTTGATAGGAGAGCACTCAATTTCTTTTACTGATAAAGAAACAGATATAATATGATTGCAGCTTCTTGTCTATAGTCAAACTTTACATCAAAGGTTAATTATTATCTGAGCGCAATTCTTTTTCTTACTCATTATTTGCTGTTTGAATTCTAAGAATAGTTTTAAGGCCCATGAATCTTCAGTGAAAAATTCCTGATTTAGAGACAGAACATCAGTGTAAAGGAATCTCATGGAGAGAAAATCCTAGTAGCTTCCCTTAGTCACTTTTCTGCTTGCTGGGACAAAGCATGCAGCACATGTAACTTAAAGTAGAAGTTTATTTTGACTCACAGTTCAGAAGTTTCAGTTCACGTTCAGTTGGCTGAGACACAGGAGTGGCATAGTGGAAAAGCCTGGGTTGAGAGAAGTTTTCAGGTCCTGGTGGCCAGGAAACAGAAAGAGAAGGCAGGAGTTGTAAACGAAGACATGACTTTCCAGGTAATACCCACAGTGACTGTCTTTAACCAGGTCCCACCCTCTAACAGCATGTTCCAAAAGATCTGCCTATGAACTCATAAGACTCTTGGAGAACATCAAGACATATACGATAACATAGTAAAAAATTAAAGCAAAAATAGTTGGGAGATGTTGTGTTTTAAATTAAAATGTCCTCCACGGGCCTCGTGCATTCACAGGTAGGGTTCGTGGAGAGAGACTGAATCATGGAGGTGATGAAACTGCCTTGCTTTTTTTTTAGGAGGCAGGGTCTGATTGACAGAGGTAGGTCACTGGGGGCATGACCTGAAAGGGTTTGTCTCCATCTCTGCTTTCTTGCTTCTGTCTCTGCTTCCTGACCACTATTAAATGAGCATCTTTCCTCCACCAGAGTCTTCCACCATGCTCTTTCTATCTCGGAGCCAAGAGACCATGAACTGAAAGCTCTAATAACTATGAGGCATAATAAACTTATCCTTTAAATTGTGAATATTGGGTATTTTATCTAGCAACAAGGAAAATGACTGATTTTGATACCAGAAAAGTAAGGTTTGGCCATGGCTATTACCTAATAATGTGGTCTAGAAGCTTTTAGAAATAGATTCACAGGAAATGTTAGCTAGATAAGCCCCACAATTCTGTAGGCCAAGCTTGTTGGTAGAATCTGGTCAGAGATTAGAAGACCACAATGCTGATGAAAATGCAGATAGTAAAAACTAGGGTTAGAATGTTTCAGTTAGCAATAAAGGCTCTATTGGGAGTTAGACTGGAGGCTATAGGTGTTTATGCTCTGGCAGAAAATTTGTCTACAATTAGCTCATGTTCTGAGACTTTGTGGAAAACTGACATTAATGGAGAAGGGTTAATCAACTTGTGAGGAAAATCTCAAGGCAGCCCAATGTTGAAGCTGGGGCATAAGTATGGTAGGAGCATTAGATATAGCCATATCTAATGTTAGAATCAGGGCAAAAATCAGAGCTAAATATTTTTTAAAATTGCCAATGACTGGAAAGGGAGCTTCTGTAATGTTGGGGCCTGTAGAATTGGGACCCATAATGTTATGACTGAGAAAAACTTGATTGCTGAAATTATAAGCATCAAAAGAAGCCAAGTACTTAGCCTATTCAAATTAAGAGACCTTACTGAAATTAAGAGATGCAAAGGTGAAAGACTTTTCTGTATCCTGGAGCACCATGATTGACAAAGGCTTCCTAGGCCTTTGAAAACCAGGATTTCTAGCACAGTGCTGAACCATTTAGGTACTCAGAGGCCCCTGGAGCCATGATGCAAAAGGACCTGGATATTGCTAAAGTGGGCAGTAGACCTTGGCCTCACCCATATTGTGCTGAATTAAAGGGAATGCAAAATTCAAACGTTATGGAGTCATGGAGGCTTCCACCCAGATTTCAGAAGTCCTCCAAGGTCAGGCAATGTACCCATCAAACGGTAGTGCATGAAACTCTGAGATTGAAGTCAAAGGTGCTTTGGAAACTTCTGAAATTTGGAGAAACTAGTGACATGGTGCATTTGAGGAAAGAGTAGGCAGTGAGTGGAGCCACCTTCAGAAAGAGGGAGGTATGGCCCCCCGAACCTTTTGTACTTCACATTTTGTCAGCATATCTTCTCCTGGATGGTGGAATGAGAACTTCAGGATTTAGTGCTTGTTCTGTTGAGTTTCAGTCTTGCTTTGGTCTAATTCGTTTCCATCCCCCATTACTCTCTTTTAGAATGAGAGGGCCTTCCCTGTGCCACAGTGTTTGACTCTTTTTAATTGTGTTAGAGGCTCATATCTAAGAATTTGCCTTGAGTCTCTGAGAAGACTTTGCACTTTGACTTTTTAGCAATGCTTAAGCTTTTTAAGATTTTGCTGACTCTTAGAGATGGACTAATTGCATTTCTCTTGCAATTAGAGATGAGCCAGAGTGTTTTAAGAAATAATGGTGGAATGCTATGGCTAAGATAAAAAATGTTCCCCAAAGTTTTTATATGCTCATGGGCAGGGATTTTGGAAGGTAAGTGAATCATTAGGGGGTGATAGAGCTGACTCACTTTTATTTTTTATTTCTATTTTTTTAATTAAATAAGGAATTTCACATGTGATTTTTAAAATACTTGTCAAGGTCATTTGCTGTCTCACTTTTAGAAAGTGGGATCTGGTAGAAATATGGAGGTCTCTGATATGATCTAAAAAGGTACAATCTCACTTCTCAGCTCTTCCTTTTTCCTCTTTCTCCACCATGACATGAGCAATTTTCCTCTGCCAGACCTTTCCATCATGTTCCTTCTCCCTTTGAGTCAGCAAAACATTCACTGAAACCTCTAAAAATTATGACCCAAAATGAACTTCTCCTCCTTTAAATTATGTGTGGCAGGTGTTTTGTCCTTGCAATGAGAAAAGTGACTAAGTCAAGAGGAAAAATATTCAAGAGACAGTTGTCATCTAGATGTCACCCACCTATAGATACTAGCTAATGCAATGTGATACTTGCAAGCAATTGAATAAAATAAACACAGAAAAGCAAGCATTACATTTAAAAATTAGTAAAACAGATGGTCTGTCTTCACTAAATATAAAAGAACAACTCAATAATCATTTTAAGCCCCAAAGTAGAATTTAAGATATTTAATAAGGAAGGTAGGTAGTTTTCACCATATACTTTAGATGTCATAGATCTTTCAGAATAACTCAAATTTTAAAAATTCAAAAGTTAACACAGGGAATCTAATATGGTGGCATAGTCCTGCAATCCCAGAATTCTGAGATACGCAAGCAGAATGATCACATGTTTAAGCTCAACGTGGACACATTAGTAACAAAAAGACCCTACCTTCAAAAAAAGAGGCAACAGTTCTGGTAATTTAGCTAAGTGTAAAGGTCCTGTGTTTAATCTCAAATACTATAAAAATAGTACATTTACATTTATAAACTATTATACTTATTATAATTAAAAGTGTAATACATGTTTATAGAAAATTGAACAATTCAAAAAATTCTCAGTCATAGGGAACATTTTGTAGGTAATAATTCTTCTTGAAAGGGATGAGTTAACAACTATGTCTGCATTAAGAATTTTCTCTTGCACAAAAATCCATACATCAATATTTTATATCAATACTATATACTTTTATAATAAAATAATGCATTACAAACATTTTAAATTTAACTTTTTAAGTGACATATCTTAAAGATATATGATACTGTTTCAATTTTATTGTATAGCAATTTATAAGTGATACATATATAATAGATGAATGATTTATTTAACTAATGATGTATGGGCACTTAGGTTGTACATGGGGTTTTATTGCAATAATTTAAAGGTAGAGTATATAATCTTGTATGTGAAAGATAATCTTTTTATTGGCTGAACTTTAATGTGTAGAATTTCCAGCCAAAAATTGAATATGCATTTTGTCTTAATTACTTTTCTCTCATTGCAAGGATGTAATTCTCACAGTTTGTGGAGGTTTCAGTTCCTAATCAGCTGGCTCCAAAGCAGTGTGGCATGGCACAGGCAGCACTTTGAGGCAGAGGAAGACAACGGAAGCAGCAAGGAGCAAAAGGGGAGGGAGAAGCAAGACTCTTTTCCTCCCTCATATTGTAAGCAGGCTACTCCCGCCAGGGTCTATACAGCACTCACACCATCTGCCTGCCTTCCTCTTTCACAGGATAAAGGTGTTTACAAGTGAGGAGCCTGGCTCACTGCTGAGTTGCTTGGTTAAACTTCTAAACTTCTTAAGTTGACACATGTATCAACCATAACAAATGCCTACCTTTTATGAATCATATCTCTCTTTCCTGATCCACCAACAGGCTGTTTCACATTCATACAATGTATGTAAGTTCCTACCTTCCCACACCTTATCATGTTGTGCATTATCATAATTTGTGCTTTTACCAAACTGAAAAATCTCCTTACTTTAATCGTATTTATTTGAGTGAGCCTGAGTATCTTTCCACTATTTCAGGACACTACTCAATATCCAAATGGGCGAAATAATCCAGTTTAGTGCACTTTACTTGATTCTTTTATTTTTTTTCCCACAACTGTTGCGTACAACTCTATTAAAACTACTTCAAATGAAATGTTAAGATTAGAGTCAATTTCGATTTTCCTTTTCTTTTCATACTCTATCTTTCCCATCAGCAGATCTTTAATCCAGCCCCCTAAGTCTTTTCACCACCTCTGTGATTGTACTTTCCAAGCTATTATCCACTCTGGATGATTACGGACATCCTTCTACTAGAATTTACTTACTCCACCTCTTATTCCTACACTCTACTCTCAATAACCATATGCAGAAGGCCTGACAAAATGAAGCCCACATCAAATCATCTCAAGTAAAAGCCAGAGTCTACTCAAGCCTAAAACCACAAATGAGCAGGACTTCAGCAGGTGCTGTAACTGTCTGCTGCTTTTCTTCTAAAGTCCATTGACCTCTTTTAGAGTTAAAGTGCACAGGAGGATCAGAAATAAAACATTTAGTTCTCTCTTCTCAAACAACCAAGCAAATAAGGCTTCCATAGGCTAATATATGGGCAGTTGTTCGGTGGTGGTTTTGAATTTAGAAGTTTGGTTTTGCAGTCAAGAGTTGGAAACACCTACAAATGTATCCAAAACTATGTCAATATTATATTAGAAATGGAAAGGACATTCTGATTTTAAAATATATAGTGAGGCCAAAAAGAAAATGCAAGTTTATATTACTTCAAATAACAGTGCTATTTTTCACTGTTAGCCACATCATTTGATCTTTGGCTCTGCTTTGGAAAATTCTGATAAAAAAGAAGCATATGCAGACACATGGTACAAAGGAAGTCTTAGCAGGGAACTTTATAAATAGGAGGCAATCAACCTGTATGCACCAAAACTCGTCAAGGAAACCTCTATATGATTAAATTGTTTCTTTTGATTCTTCATTTAGTTATCTGAAGGCGTGACACACTGGGTAGCCTTGTTATTGCTTTCTGGCTAATCTGAAAGAAAAAGTACTAATTTTCACAATGAGCATCTATAACTTTAGTATTTTCTTCTCCCTCTTCTTATCTTATGTAAATGACAATCATTTTTTTTTCTTTCTTGAGATACCTGAAAACAACTTACTAGTGAAAGAAATCTAAACATTAACTATACACATTTATACTTTGGGTTTATTTTCAGGGAAAACTAAATTTTACAAAAAATATCTCTGTATGTAACACTTGACTTTATTTTGTTGACATCAGCCACCATTCTCAGGATCTAAAACTTTAACAGCCACTATAAGGCACCACATCTCCTAGTTTTTTGTGTCTTACAGAAGATTTTAGTACCTTGGGAAAAAAAGGCTAAATTAAAATCTATTTCTAGTTTAGGTGAAACACCATTCCTCCTAGCAATAGAAAAAAGAAAAGCTCTTTATCCCCATACCTTGTAACCTGCTTTGTGCATGGCTTAGAGCACAAGGAGAATAAATGTGGAAATGTTCACATGGGATAAATTCTTAGAGTACTTCTGTGAAATGGAAGACCAGAAACTACCAGAATTCTTTATTCAAGCAAGACTTGATGAGATACTTATCGATCAATCACTGGATTGTGGACACATATGATGTACCATTCGGGGATGTTCATTTGCAAAGGGATGGTACCATGAGCTGTCTCACAGGTACGACAGCAAATATTAACAGCTGGTCCTGAGGGATTTTCCTTTAGTTGAATTCCCAGAATCTGAAAGTGAGTTTTTATCTGTTTTTGAAACCTTTAATGTGTTGTAGAATACATGTTCTCTAGCTGAACTTTCAGGAGAATTTGCTCTGATGTGGGAGGCTTACAGTGAAAATAGAGCTTTGATAAACTAAACAAAAATAGGTAATCATGAATCTAAGGTTCAACTTAATTTTTTACAAAGTAAGAAGTATAAGCGGCAGTAAAATCTGGCAGTTTGTGTTGAGAAAAACCAGGTAAGTAATAAAGAAGAAAATAAAAAGGGACTAGAGTGAAAGAACATGAATGAAATATGTGTTCACTGAGTGAAATAAAATAGAAAATGTGGAGGAAAAAAGTCATTTATTATTATTAAATATGATTTTTGCACCAACATATTTGTAAGATTCAGGTAACTCTGAAATATTTAGATAAACCAATTCATATTCTGTATTAAAATGCATTAAAACTTATAAAAAAGATAATTATAATAATTTTAAAAATATATGTTCCAGAAGTTGCTTTAGTAACTTTGAACAGCTAAAATCAAATTTTGTAGGCTTTTTTTCCCCCCAATTCTTGATGGTAGGGTCCATAGAACCATCTCCTCAGGTAAGAAAATTATCATGAATGAAATTTGTTTAATCTCAGTTGCCTGAAAGCTTAAGAGTTAATCACAAGATATTTTCTCACTTTTGTTTTCAGTTTTAAATAATTGTTTTTCCCTTCATGTTTCTTTTTTGAGTAATAGTGTTAGAATTTTAATGAACACTTTTGAGATCTACATTAAATTACCAAACAGCTCTAAGAAGATAAAAGATTGGATTTCAAAATGCTTTCAAAAGTCTCTGTGCTTTTAAAAAATATATTCTGCTTTCTTAGTTTCTAACCCAAATCTTTTCATAAGATAACATATTCCCAAAGTAATGATTTTTAAAATGAATTATTCAACAGTGTGTTTGGTAATATTTCCTGCCCCTTCCTAGATAACACCCACATAATAAAAAATTTTAGTGAACATCCGGAGAGCTATTTTTCCATGACAAAAAACAAGTCTATATTTGTTCATGTGACATAGCAAAGGACTCATAACAATAAGTAAATGCATAATGGCAAAAGTTAAGACCTTACAGAATGCTGAATGGAGCTCAGTCAGGCATAGTGAAACAAGAGAATATCTACAGTTAAAAGTTAGGAAGTATTTATATGTTTGCATATCTCAGGCAGTCTTCGGTCATATAGCAGAGTGATTTGCATGTGAAGATGAAAAGAATAAAGTCTTAAAGTGAACCTTACATGGATTGGAATAAATGGAAATAGGTGTGTCAAATATGGGATTAAGACAAAAAATGTGAAATTAAAACTAGAATATAGTGACAATTTCAAGATATAAATGAGATTACATTGGAATACTTAGAAGTGAGAACTAAAATTGAAGAACAAATATATATGGAAATCATAATAGAACTCATTTTCCTTTCCCAATTCTTATTTTGCTTAATAGAATCAAGAACAAATAATTTAAATAATGTTAACCTCCTCTCTTTAAAATCTACAATTACTATTATCCACTGAATGAAATTTGTATTTCTTTGTTTCTTTTATGTTATCTCTTCTTAGTCTGTTGATCTCAAATATTTTCTACGTATTTAATATTTTCTAACCAGTTTCTGAAATTCTACCAGCTAATATAGGCAGATTTCTCTTTAATACTAGGAAAGTATTAAACACGAAGCTATCATTTTCCTTGCAATTCACTGAACCACACTGCACTGTCCTTTTCCTTTTTATATATTATTATATTTTAAATTTAAGATTAATTTCTAAAATGTATGTAATTAACCTAAAAAAATTGAACAATCTAGGGAAAACCCAGTCAAAATAAGTACAGAAAATCTCTATTATTATACATTTGAAGACAGAGGAGAATTTTCAAACTACAATTATATTTGCAATTAACTAGTCATAAAATTATTGTGACTCCCCTTTTCAAATTCCACTCCCTAATCTCAAATTAATTTAAAAGTGTGAGTGTTTTAATTTCACCACCCCTTAGTGACCTTTGTTCAAAGGTCACAGGACCAAGTTTACTGGCTGGTGTCACTGAGCACTGGGTGTCATCTAAACTGATTAGAAAAACAAGACAACCAGAGAGGGGTTCCACATACAGAATAAAAGACATGGAAGGAATGAGGAGGAATCTCAAGGTTATCTTTTTGAGGGAAGATGGAAGTAGGAGACAGGCTTTCAGGAAGCAATGAGTTGGTGTTTGCCTTCTACTTAGTGAATAATGAAGCATATTACCTACCAAATAGCAAATAGAATTACTTTCAGTTTTCATCATAATGTCTTGTTGGAAAATATTATTCCTAATCTCCTGGGCAATAATCTGGAGATATCTGCAAGAGAAATTATAGAAAATGGAGATGCTACTTCATAGCAAAGTGGAAAGAACTTTGATTGACTGATTAGTTGGTGGATTGATTGATTGGTTGATTTTGTGGAGGTTTGTAAGTTCCAAATATCCTTAAATTTTAAAGAATTCTTTAGATATTAACTAGAACAAAAGGTTAATTGGATATTCAGCAAAACAAGAGTGCTGAATTGAAATCCGCTGTTATACTGCTAAGGCAGGTCACTTGGAAAGTAATGAAGGTCATGCATTTAATCAAAACAGAGACAGGTACATTTTTGACCCTCTTCCTCCCTTTTTTTCTGTCCTCTGCCAGAGTTGGTGACTGTGAGGCAAGGGCAGTGGGAGGACTGAGACGGAACATTACAGGTTAGACAATCAGAACGCTGTTTTTAGAATCAGCTTCTCAGAAAGAGATGTGCTCCTGTCTCTTTGTGTATTTTAAAGTGATACTAGAGGAGGTAAAAATCATTTCCACAGAAAGTCGGAGCTCAGCACTTCGCAGAAGCCTAATATTAGCGCATGATTTTCAGCCTGATGTTATGAACAGGTGAAACCTATCTGTAACTCCCAGGCTGTCTTGCTTGTCCTGAAAGCCATGTATTTGTTACATTTGGCTTTTCTCAGATTGTGTCCGCAGGAAAAAAAATTACCTACAGTTATTGAGTTTCTGATAGCAGGCTGGGTACTATTATTATGCAAACCATTAATCGGAATATTTGCTGTAGTTAGTGGTGCCTGAGAACTTACCTAAATGAACTCTACCTGTGAGAGACAATGCAACCACTGATGTGCTCAGTGATATGCTTGTTTATCTAAATGGTGAAGGCCAGTTTAAGAAATGGGCTCATTTCACCAACATGAGGACCAAATTGGTAGGGGGCTGCGGGCTGGACATGTTCACTGAGGTCACATACTCATTGTGAAAAATTTTGAAAAACTGTATTCAACATAAATATAAATATAAAAGTTATGGTTTGGATCTGGAATATCCTGTTAAAGCTTCATGTGTTCAGAGATGGGAATTTGGAAGATGATGTGAGTTATAGCTGACTTGCTGTTAAAGAGGGACCTGGTCGTGGGAGGTCACTGAGGCCCTGACCCGGAAGGGTTTATCTTCCTCGGTGGCTCTTCCCTCCTCTCCCTGCTTCCCAGTTGCCATGATATGAGCAGCTTCCCTTTTTTAGTCCCGTCCACCCAGGCCCTTCCTGCCAGGGAGACAATCAAAAATGAGCTGAAAACAGACACCCAAATGAACCACTCATCCTGTAAATTGTGGACAGTGGCATGTTTTGTTCTAGTGACAAGAAAGTGACTGAGATAATAACTAGCTGTTAAAATCTCCTAGGACATACACTATGCATTAGGGAACTTTCATTTATACTGATATAAACTGATAAACCTCAAGTGGCATTAAGTACTCAATATATTTGTGCTGTAAAAACTAACTCTTCTTAATGGAAATGGTTGGTTGCTATGTATAATGTTAGCACAATTTAGAAAAGTATATTACTCCAGGACATTTGGGATTATGGTATTATTTTCTTTGTACTTTTGACTGATTCCTAGGGATTCTGAGGGATATAGCAAAATGTCACTCAAGGCTCTGAAATTTATTATGATAAGCAACAGAGATCGGCAGCTCTTAAAATGACACAATCAATATTCCAACTTTTCTAAAATTATTCACTTTATCCTAAACTTCTTATTTGCTGCATTTATATTTTATCCATGTTAGATTTTATTGAGGATGGTTAGATAGTTCCATAACTGATACACCATTTTCTCTATGAAGGAATTTACCCTGTGTTAAAGGATTTCATGGGTGAAAATGTAATTTGAATTATAAATAGAAATGTTAGAATGACCAATTCTGGATTTATGAGTGAGTGCAGAAAAAGATTTAGCTCTTATAAAAGCTGGAAAAGCTGCTTAAAATTTTCTGTGTCTCTCGTGGCTATAAAAAGCTTCTGAATTCTAATAAGTGATAGGATTTCAAGCACAACACTATAAAAGCTTTCTATGCGGAAAATCGTATTTGAGATTATGTAAAAAATGTTTACCTTAGTGAAATTGTAAATGACTTCTTAGGGTTTAAGTGTGTCTTTTTTCTAAATATTTAAAGAAGACCAAGTCAACTCTCAAAATGAGTACTGCTCTCAAAGAAGCAAGAGGCAGGAATCAGTGGAGAATCTTATGCATGGGAGCTTCTGGTTGCCTTGGTTCTTCCCCTGTGCGTTGTTGTATGAAAGACCCCGGCTTGGGCCTAACGGTGAGCAGATGCCAGGTCTCACCTGCACTGATGTCTAAGCTCATGCCTGCAGCCCCAGTCGGTAGTGTTCTCTGGACTTCGCATATGGTGGGGTGAAGGAAAGAAGGATATATCCTTACTCTGAATGTTAATCTTCATAACACAAGTCATCACCTCAAATGACAAACTAGAATATAATCAATAACAGGAACCAACTCTGGAGTAGAAACTGACCTGAGAAGTACTATAGACCAGAAGAAGGGCAGGTGACAATGAAACTCATTAGCACAGGCTCATTAATGTCATCTTGGGTGTCAGGAATCCTTCTTGGGTGTCAGGATATGAAATTCAGACCTTCACTTTTGAGAACACTTTGCTATAGGTTTGTGTACATAATAAGTGCATCGACCTCAGGCAGCTGGTAAGTATACATATCGTATCTTAAACATCTTTTACATCCCTTCCCCACTACTGTACCCTCCTTTGTCCCCTACATCCACAGGCTCCTGTCCCAACTCCACCTGTGCTGTTGCTCTTTTCACTTTGCCTGGTTCACTGTTACTCATTCGCACCTCGGTAGTCATCACCTCTTCCTAGAGAGTTTCTTTGACCTCTATCGTTATAGTACATCTCATTATTGTGCTCTTGCAATATGCCCTCATGATACACGTTTTCTTTTCTATGTGAGCACTTTCACAAACGCGACACATTCGCACAGGGTTTGCACCATGTTTGTTTTTGTCCTTGGACCATATAGTAGTACCTTGGTATCCATCATTAATTGCTTTAGAGAGATACAATAAATACCAACAATGAGTACCTAACAAATTGTTTTAGCTGGAAAGGGTACAAGTCACATGATGATTGATACCAACTACTAGTTTTCACCTAACGTGCCAAACAAATGATGAATACCAGGACAAAAGTTTCATATCAAAATGCATATAGTGTCAAATCTGATGAGTTTAAAAGATGCCCAGTACTGAGATATGACTGTATTATCCTCAGAACCAGTAACTATGTCTAATGTTTCTCATCAATATTATCACAGTACTTGGCAAACAATAGGTAGTAAACAGAAGTTTCTCAAATGAATCAAATACAGGCATGAGACTAACATGGTTGTAAAGGACTTAAAAGCAAGTGTTTTCCAGAGAAGAAGGAGTATATACAAAGACATCAAGGGGTTAGAATCCTAGTTCAGTGGAAAATCTTCAAAAGAGCACAGTGCATAGAATATGAGAGGTGATCCCCAAGTATGCTCTGTCTACATTTTTATAAAATGACTGCTGTAAAGGACACATGGCCATTAATTTTCAATATACGCTGCCTTTCTTTAAACACATTTCTCCAACATTCTTGCCACTTTCTGAAGCAGTTCTGGAGATCTTCTTTCATGAGTGTCTTTAGTTACATTCTTGTGCCTGGCTTGACATTCTGAAATGATCTAAAATATTTATTTTACTTGCTCATTCTGATTTTGAGGATGTGCCAGAAGTCCAAGGAGATAGACCTGGTCAGTAAGGTTGCCAGGAAATACCATGATGTCTTTTCTGGGCTTCCTCTCCATTGGATGGCAATCAGCAGCAGCAGCAGTCCTGCATTTTTAACTACATATGGTACCCTGAGGAAAACCAGTACTGTCTCAGAAAGTGGCAAGAGTACTCAAATGGAAACAGAGTATTTTGAGGGGTATTCATGCCACTATGTTATATTTTTTCATGTAAGCATTTACTGTATATGTTTATCACACCTAATAGGGAGCGTACTCAGGAGGGGAAAGTTGGGAAAATATTTAGAAAATTTAAACAGGAAAATGATATGAATTGCTTTGCATATTTTTAGAAGTTCTCTGATTCCTGTGTGGAAAATGAATAGTAGAAGAATAGATATAAGAATAGACAGATATGAACTGGATGAGACCAATATGAATTTAAGATAAGCATAGAGTTGGTAAACTCCATGCAACTCAAAATAAGAACTAAACTCATCTGTTAGGTTTTTTTTGTAGAACTCGAAAGATCTAGCCAAGAAATGCCTGGAGTTAATCTAAGGTCATGACAATTGAGATAGGGAACCAAAAAAATTAAAGGTGTTTGAAGAAGACAGATAGTATTATTTAACAAGTAAGAGAGTCCCATAGTTTTCTTATAAGTAGTTCTGCTCCCTTGTAATAAGCAATATGTCAATTTTCCATTTACATCAAAACTACTGAAGTCAATCCTTGCTTCTAAGGCTAGGTAATTTAGTGCCAACAAAATATAAATGAGTACCAGGAGTAATAAATGAATGGAAAGTCCATTATTTGCTATTAAAATCCTCCAGGCATTCAGTTTTATGGAAGGTCTTCAACCAGCTAAGAAAAAAAAAAGCAATTCATAAAAATGCATTAACGTACTTCATAATGTTCAGGATATGCTCACTTTTTTATGGCTATATTTATAATAAATTCCAGTGATTGAATCAGTAGGTACACAATTTATACACCCTTTTTAAAGGCTTTATTTTATACAATCCTTTATAAAATTTGAATGCTTAATTTCACAAGAAATGAAAAAAGTTACAGTGTAAAACTCACAAAATTCCCACTAACTAGGAAAAGTTACTAATTAGGGGGTAATACAGGATGTTTTCCTCTTTATATATGTATGTATGTATGTATGTATGTATGTATGTATTGGCGTACAGATAGCAACTATGCATCATGAATTTTTTTGTGTTAAATTTATTAGAAAAGTTATAATACTGATACCTACATAGTAAAAAAACATCTAGGTCAACATGGATATTTTGATGCTTAGATTTTTCTCTCATGAAAAACAAATGAATGCCAAACATAAATATTAACAAAATTTACTCCTACTCATGACTGCAAAAAAGTGAAACAACTTTCCAAACAAAAGGACAGAGGAGTCAATGGATGATATGAACAAGATAAAACCAGAATAATTGAGAACATTCTAGAATTAACAAACCCATGCAGCTCCAAATAAGAACTATGTTTACTCATGAGTTTTCATAGCACAACCCCAAGATCAATGTCAGAAGGTAAGTGAATGCTAACTGAATGTTTGTGTCTGTCAAAGAAGACAAAATAAATGTTTGTATTTGTTTTCTTTTAAGGACTGCTCATTTTAGTATTTGAAACAGCTTCACAAATAGAGGATATTTCTCCAAATTTGCTGTAGATATTCTGATTTGGGAAACTTTGAAAAAGATCACTAGGATTATGGGAAATGGTGAGGTGCTGTCATAAGTGAAAGGCAACTCACAATAAGGAGACAGGCTTTGCAAGGGAATCTCCACTTAGTTATCACTGTGAGCCTCCCTTTCTGTTTCTACATAAATTTTAGAATAATCTTAATTCTCATGGGTATAACCTACTTGGATTTTAGTATGAATTGCACTAAACAGAGTGAAATTAGAGGAAAATCACATCTTTATGTTCTTTCTATTATGACTATTATTATTTCTGGCCTTCTGTTTAGGTTTTCTTCATTTCTCTAAATAATTTGTGAACTTATGCTACTATAAAGTTCTCACACCTGTATTTAATAAATATACCCCAACATGCCTGTGTTTGACATTAATATCAATACATTTACTGAAAAATACTAGGCTTTAATATCTAGAAATTAATTCAAAGAAATCTGTGATATAATTAATTTGATAATTTATCAAGTTGTTTAAAGATTAGTTACAGATTCTTTTGAATTTTTCAACATACACACACTTAACATATGGGATGAAAAAATTCTCTCCTTTGATTTTCACTGACTTTGTTAAACTAACTAATAACTTTAAGAAATTGAGTGAAAAATGAGAAGAACAGACAAGTTTGTACTTTTCTTGACCTAGAAAGGAAGTTTTCAAATTTTTACCATTATAGTTAGTATTGGTTTTTGGGAATTTGTAGATACATTATTTTGAATTGAGACAATGCTTCTTCTACTTTGCTTATGTTTTTTTTTTTATCATGATTTGTTGTTGAATTTTATCAAATGAATTTCAACGATCTATTAATAGAATTATATGCCTTTTCTCCTTTTTGTCCTACAAATACATGAACTATATAAAATTTTGACTGTGTGTATGAGTATTACACATTTTGTGTTTTGAATTTTATTTATTTTATGATATTAGCATAGACCACTATGCAACTTTCCTTTTTAAGCCTTTTGTTTTTAATACCAGCATTATTCTGGCACCATGACATAAATTGAGTAGGTATGCCCTTACACTTCCAGTCTAAAAGGTCTCTGTAAACTCATGCACTCAGAGGTAGACTTTCGAAAGGTCATTAGATCAAAGGCTCTGTGCTCTTCCATGGATTCATCCACTAAGTTTAACAGCTGAGGATGCTGCTAGAAATTGGGAACTGGCCATGAGTGGTGGAATACTGTGGTCTCCCATCCCTTGAGCTGAAAGGGTGTGTCTCCCTCCCAGGATCCTCTCTTCTCTGTCCCCTGGCTGCTATGATATGAGCAGCTTTCTTCCAGATCTTTCCAGCATGCCCTCCTTAGCTGGGAGCCAGCCAACTATGGCTTTAATCCTTGAAAAACTGTCAAAATAAACCTTTCCCCTGTCAGATGCAGGTATTGTTTTTCAGGGATGAGGAACGTGACTAAGACATGGGTAATTTCTATCTACGTTGTAGAATATCTTCTGTGAGGTGGGTAGGAGGACTTCGTTCTTGAATTAACAACGAAACCCTCTACTCTCCAGTTTGTAGAAAGGATTTGTTGCTGCTATTTAATATACAGTTTTATTGAAGCATAAGCCATACAGCACACCATTTACTTATTTAAAATATATGTCACTAATTTTTAGTTTACTCAGAGTAATACAATCATTATTGCTATCAATTTTAGCATATAGTCATTATTTCAAAAGAAAACCTATAGTAACTACTATTCACTATTTCATTTATTCCTCAATCTTCCAAATATAAAGTAACCACTAATATAATTTTCAACTTCCCTATTTAAATATTTCAAATAAATAAATTAATACAATTAGTATTTTTTTGTGATTGGTTTCTTAACCATTAGAATGTTTTTGAGATTCATCCATACTGTAGCAATAGTACTTCATTCTTCTTTCTTTATCCAAGAATATTCCATGGTATTGTTGATTAGTCTGAAAAATCTTGTTATTAATTTTCATGAACAAGTTTTTATTTGGACATATGTTTCCAGTTGTTGTTAATGTACAGCTAGGGGTTAAATTCTTTGATCATATGGTACTTAACCTTTAGAGTAAGTATCAAACTCTTTTCCAAAGTTCTTGTATTCTCACCAACAAATTATGAGGGTTCTAACTACATTGTGTACTCTGATGATTTTTTATTTTGACATTTTTATTATAAGCATCCTAAAGTGTCTGACTTGATAACTCATTGTGGTTTTTATTTGCATAAAATGTGGACCATGTTAACAGGTCTATGAGCTTATTGCCTGTATTTGGATATAACATCTTCAACCATTTTAAACCAAATGATTTAATTTAACCGTTTGGTTTTTACTTGTTGGGTTGTAAGCATCTTTATATATAGTAGACTAAGTGTCCTACGTAACAATTGCTTTCAAATGTTATGATAAAAAGATCCACATTTCAAGAAGGGCCAATAGACTTAAATATTAATGTATCTAGTGAACAGAACTTTAAAATAGTCCAGCAAAAACTGATAGAATACAAATGCTGTGTAAGATGTAAAATTAAGGCCAATAGTATCACCACTATGAGACTGGCTAAAGTTAAGGCTTGAGTGAATATCCTCATTACAATTCCTTTCTCATTCCTCTTCAGTACAGTCTTGAAGTTAAAGAAAACCATACACAGTTCCTGCTTATCTCTGAATAGTGAGTTTCATTTTACTCCCAGCACATGGAATTTTTTAAAGAAGCCAATCACATCATCTAAAGAAACCAGCAGTCACTCCTGCCTTCTTGATACTGCATAGCCTGCCTCATACACGCTTATTCTTTCCTAATTATGAACCCTGTGTGGAATTCCGTGTTATTTGGTGTCCTCCTCCCACACAGTCTGACTACATGTAGCCAGTAAACTGCTGCTGATCTCACCTGTCCGGTGTTGATTGTCATGGGATTGTCAATCCTACCAGCCCTAAGGTGAGCCCCTCCCTCACTGAGGTTGCAAATAGAAGGATAATAAAATGAATGGCATAACAGTGAGTTTTGTGGAAATGGAGGAGACCACTGCTCCAGGAAGATTCAAGCATGACCACTGCTGGCCTAACAGCAGTCACTGATTTCAGGCAACATCAGCAACTTTTCTCATCTTCTTTACTGAAGCTTCCCTTGCTGATGTCATGTGTCTTTTCTGATCTGTAAAGAGTGATGTACAAGTCCATGGTCGCCTCTGGTCCAGGCACTGATTGTAAAAGAGCAGAGGAAGAAGAATTTGGTATTTGCCTCTCTTAACACCCCGCAAAAGGTAACTCAACTAATCTCCAAATGCATAGAACCTACTTAGTGTTCCAGGGCTTTGTGTAGTACTGCTGCCTACAAGCATGCCGTCTTGTAATCATGGAGCTAAGAGACCCTGAACACCAGCAACTCACAGTGATAGAACTGGGTTCCTCCACCATACAGACTGGCACTCTGTTAAGAAGAAGAGATAGGCATTTATGAGGCAGGCCCTTTGGTTTCTGAGTGTTTCTCTGTAGCCCCCCAGGATGAATCCTGTCCTGTGGATGACTAGACATAAACAAACACTGAAAGTCCTGACTGTGTGTTGTTAGAAATCCAAAATATCGAGAGGGGAATTGCACAGAGTAAGGAGGGGAAGAAAGATAAACCCACACCAAGAAAGAGATAAGCTCACAGCATGACTTCAGGGCCAACATGCAGATTGTGGGCCAGCACCCTGTCACTGTAATCTTATGCTGTCTTTGTCTCTGTAACAACAAACTTCTTGACTCATATTGGGTTGCATGAAAAATACCTAAGGTCCTACTGCCTCCAGGTTATCTCAAACCTGGCTCAGTCAAGGTCCTTAATACGTGTGGTGCAACCACTGCCATGTAGGAAGTTAATGACGCTACTGACTTTGAGAACCTCTGGGGAAACAAACCTGTACACAGCAGTAATGAAGAGAGCCCTCACACATACCCTGATGTATATACAGTGACAAATACAGCAAAAAATAAAAGAAAGAAAAGGAGGATAGAAGAGAGGTGAAGGATGAAAAATGTGGACATAAAAGGAGAAAACAGGGGCTGGGGATTTAGCTCAGTGGCATAAGTGCCTGCCTTGCAAGCGCGTGGTTGTGAGTTCGATCCCCGGAACCGGTCAAATAAATAAATAAATAAATAAAAGGGAGAAAACAAACAGGCGAATGAAACTGAAAAAAAAATTCACAAATTAATCCAATTAGAAATCTAAAACTTACTAAAAGAATTCATACATTGAAATTAAAACAAAAGATTAAAAAATTACTGGGTTAAATTTTGCACTTCTGCAAGATAGTTTTCTAGTTAAATTTCCATCTTTAATGTATACAAATTGGCAAATATTCATGGCTTTCATTAACACCAGACACCTTATTAAATTTAAATATGGGAAAAGTTACAATATTAGGAAAGATATCTGAGTATTTTTGGCACTCAATCTGAAACTGTGCAGGGAAAATGAGAGAGATAAGAAGGAGACAGAGGAGGAGGCCTTTAATGTGGACATGGGAGAGCTTCCCGGGGCAGGGGGTACAGAGGCTTAAAAAAACAAAGAAGTGGGGCTACTTTTATCAGTTCTGGCTGAGGGAGGAGTTTGGGAGGTGGGCAAGATGACACATTAACTGCTGACTTGAAGGAACATCTGCCTGTGTTAAACAGGAGACAGAAAGACTTACTGGGGGCTGGAGGTAGAGGCTTGGGCAGTTGTGGAGCCCTGGGATTGGAAAAGGCTCAGTTCATGTGCAAAAATGGAACCAGAGGTTTATCTCTGAAGAGAGAAGGAGAATGTAGAAGTTACTCTTGGAGAGATAAGCTGTTTCTCTGGATCCAGTACCAAGTTGGGAGGACATAGCTAAACCCCAGGCTAGCAGAACCTATCAGTACTGAATACAACATAGAGAATAGATACACTTTTAGTGTCCCAACCTGAGTTTCCTGATCCTCTCTGCTCACATAGGCACAAGTGCCCAGTCAAGAGACTTCATATAACTAACAAATCCAATTGGATGATTTTGACATATGCACACAGCCATGAAGCCATCACTACAAACAAGGAAATAGAGAGATTGACAGCATCCAAAAGTTTCTTTTTGCTGTTCTTTTTATGTTTTATAAGGACATTCCATATGCTATCTGCTGTTATGGTTTATAGCTAGATGGCCCCCTAAACCTTTGACTTTGGTGGTTTTGGGAAGCTGACTGGATTATGAGGCACAACATTTATCAGTGATTACTCCATTGATGAATTTATAGCTAAATGTGATAAAGGAGGTGAAGCCTGTTCAGAGACAGTGGGTTCCTGAGGTTGAGACCTGGAAGGGTGTATCTCCCTCCCTCCTCCCTTGGGCCCTCTCTGTCTGCTTCCTGCTGCCAAACCATGGACTGCCCCTCCTCTGCCATATCCCTCTGTCCTACCTTTGTGCCTTGAAGCCAGCTAACTATGGACTGAAACCTCTAAAAACTGTGAGCCAAAATAAACCCGCCTTTTATTTGCACGCATCAGATATTTTGCCTCAACAGTCAGAAAGTAGCTAAGACATCTACCCTCTTAACAAAATGGTAAGTACATAATGCAGTCCTCTTAACCACAGGCACAGTGATGCACAGATATCTATGAAATTATTCATCTTATATAACTGAAACATTATACACACTGATCATTTCCACAGTTTCCCATCCCCACAGTTCTTGCCAACCACTATTCTATTTGTTGCTCCTATGAGTTTGGTTACTGTAGATACCTCATGTAAATGTAAGTAGAATGATGCAGTATCTGTCCCTCTGTGATTGGCTTATTTCCTTTAGTATAATGCAGTCCAAGTTTGTCTGTGCTGCTGTAAATTGTAGGATTTTGCTCCTTTTTAGGACCTCATAACATCTCCATGTGAAATAAGTCATCAGTGTCAGATTTTAGGTCCCTGCCACTCACCAAATTATTCAAATAGGCCAAGGACATCATCCCCCAGGAAGGAGGGGTCACCCTGCGCTCTTATTTCTGCAAAGCCTGCCTGTCACAGCCAGAGCGCTTCATACTGCTCAGAAGACACAAGAAAATCTCAAACAAATACTCTGTAGGGGCTTGTGCAGAAATTAATACTTTATTATTAAAATATGCACTTGGAAAGAGCAAAGGAACCATAATAGCTAAAACAACTTTAAAAGTAGAAACTAAATTGAATAATTCTTGCTGTCATATCTCCTGACTTTATATACACCAACAATTGTAAGCACCAGGTGGTCTGTGAGAAATTATATCAACAGAACACATATATTAACATAATAAAATAGAGAATCCAGAAATATACCAATACATGGGTCCAGCTGATTTTCACTGAAAGTAAAAAGATAATAATTTAGTGTAGAAATGACAGATCTTCTAACAAAAGGAGCTTGAATTATTTGAAGTATAAATAGGACATAAAATGTACTTTAAACCATACTTTGGAGATTTAAAAAGTAACTGAAAAATGGTTATAGACATAAATGTAAAACTCAAATCTGTGACTATTTCAGCAGAAAACATAGCAATTCTTTGAAATTTTTTATAATGCAAACATTTCTCATATGTAAGACCAACATTCAGCCTCAATGTCATGAACTGGTTCAAAACCTTTATCAAAATTTATGTCAAATGAAAACATTATGTTGCACCCTCATCCATCTTATTCACTTAAACTGTCACTGTGTCACTTCTGGTTTTTCTCAAGAGTGAAAATGTCCATGAAAAGTAAATGTTTTAAATCAAATCAGGATATTGATGTAGTCACAACACTATAAAAGACATTCATGGGAGAAAATTTCCAGAACTGCTTCAAAAACTGGCAAAAAAAAAATGGAATAAACATGTTTCAAGTAAGGAAAATTACTCTGAGGGGAATTAATGGCAATATATCCTTTATTATGATAATAAAGATTTTAACTATTCACTGTATTTTTCACCACGGCATGTACATATCACTATATACATAATGGATGAGCTTTTAAAAAGACAGCTATGAAGTGCTGGGAAGCATAGTGTTCACACATTGGAGGAAGAGTTGAAAATACTACTATATATCCACGCTGGAAAATAAATTGAAAGTGATTAACATTGATTTAGTTTAGGATCCAGCAATCCTATTTGGTATTACTCCTATAAACACATTTATAGTACTTTCATTTGTAGTCACTGCAAGACAGAAAACAACCCAATGCCCTTTAATGGTGAGTAGGTAAATAAACTGTGGTGCAGTGTAGAATACTGTTTTACATTTGAAAGCAACAGGTCCTGACACAGGCAACAAATGATTTAAGCAGTGTAAAACAAGTCAGGTCTAAAGGCTATGTACCATTTTCTTCCCTTTGTGGGACACTGTTACAGTAGCAAAACTGCTGGATCAGGGAACAGATGCGAGATTGCCTGTGCTGGGACCCGAAGAACCACAGTTTCAAAGCAGGTGAGTGTCTTTGGAGAGGGTGAGGACATCGTGTTACATCTTGAGTCATGCATGCAAAGAGTGTACTTTTTTTATATGTTCAGTATAATTATGAAAAAAAGGGCAGCAGCTCATTAATGAGGCATATCAATAGAGCAATAAAATCTCCTATTTTGTACCTATTCCTGAAAGGCATGGAGGATGGCATTTGGGAGTATTTCTGGCATTTTCTGTTGGCCATAGTATTGTGATATTGATCATTCTGTATTTAGTAATAGTGGACTACATATTTACTTTTATATTACGTGACATGCAACATCAAAAGTTCAAAAAAATTAGGTTGAAACTGGGAAGAATCACAGTCCTGAGTGTCAGTCCTACGAAATTGCATTCCAAATTTAGTGAAATACGGACTACATCAACAGAATGGTCCAAGGAAAACTCCATAGAGTTTTAGCAGTCTGTGGAATTCTGTAAAAAGTAGCGCACTGATGTATCAGCTTATCACTTCTGCTATGTGACAGCTTATTACTTCTGTTAAGTGACAGAATCGATGAATGTGTACTGTGATTTCAAGTGAATTCACAAACGCCAGGGGGTATAGGTAAATGAAAAGGAAACTGAATGTGCTGAACACGAGTTTGGGGGTAAGGAGGTCTCTGACAGGCATTCTCAGTTTGCCTATTGAGAGCTGTCCACTTTCTGGCAATGCTTTTTCCAAGGTGTGAGTTCTGATCTTCTGTTTATCTCCTGCAGCGAGCATCATTGTGGTCATCAGTGATCATTTAGGTCTTTCGGCCTGTTGCACAGAAAGCTTGTAGTGTTTCAAATAAGTCTGCAAGAAACATGAGTACTAGAAAACCTAGCTCTGCCCCATTCTCCTTCCTATTTTTCTAAGGGAGGTCTTAATAGGGTGTTCATATGTGCTTGTGTGGGATAATAGGTAGAGAGATACATTCTATTATCAGTCATTTTGTTACCAAGGTATATTCCCTACTCTCCAAACCATCTATTTATTGTGAGGTTTTAAATCTTCCAAATAAAAGGCAATAATATTGTATACATTTTGGGTTGAGCCTCCCAGAACAACTCTTGCTTAAGGAAATATACTCAAGACATAGTGAAGGGAAGAAAGGGGAAATGGGATGAAGGAAGCAAGGATAAGTATCTTAAAATATTAAATATTCGAGATTCTTAGTGTGATCAAAGACCTACTGACAAAATTAAAAATAAATGTGTAGCACATAGATGAAGAAAACTTTAATGTATAAATTAAAGTACAAACAAACAAATATGCTCGTTCTTAGAGAAAAAGCATTAGACCAAAGTCAGATTTAAATTAATCTTTGGATTTTGTATCTGTGGGAACAGGAAGGAAACTTGACCATATTTTATTCCATACCTATAAAAGATTAAACAATAACAAAAAACATTGAAAAGTGAATATTTTTGTATTTTTTGTTTTGTTTCTTGAGACAGGGTCTCGCTGTGCAGTCCAGGCTGGTCTTGAACTCATTACGAAGCCTAAATTAGCCTCAAACTCATGATGATCCTCTTGCCTCAGCCTCCTGAGGGGTGAGATTAAAGGTGTGGATTGCAGGTATGCAGCACATGCCCAGCTTAAATGATTTTTTTAAATGCAATGCTTTTGATATGAATGTTCAAAATTCCTACCATCACTGTTTAAAAAGTACTGGCCAGAGACTTGAAAACATTTAGAAACTTAGTTAAAAAACTAATATTTTAAATACATATAAAGTATGAATTGTCTCATAATCCTGCTGTGAAAAGCACATGGATATTTTAGGAAAAATTATGATTGATATCTAATTCCTTTTTTTTTCCAAAGCAAAATAGGATTAATGTAAAAAAAAATATGACCACACAAACATCAGAGAGGAACACAAACTTTAAAGCAAAATAAAATGAAATAAATTGTTTCAAAATCAAAAAGGAAACAAATGCCATAAAATCATTCTTTGACCACATAAAATTTCAAAATGTTCACAAAATAAGCCACATTATACATGGCATCAAAAGGGTAAAAATAGTGAACAAAATTGGAACTAAATAGTTATTAAATGTCAATGCTCCAAAATTAATCTTTGAAATTAAGGCACAATTAGCAAAAATACTAATAAATTTGGTTAGGATGTGATTGCATTTGATTTAATAATTTTCTTGTAGTTTTTAAGATCAATCATATTTTGAATTAAACACTACATTTTGGTGCTGTTTCATATCAAATAAAAATGATATTAACTAATCCAACTGTTCCTTCAATCAGGACTAATGTCAGTTATTGTTTAGGTGGCAGTGAGAAAGTTAAACAAATTAGAACATATATTCACAGAATGAATTCTAGAGGGTTTAATAAAATATAATTATATTTTCTTAACCACTATGTGAAAACCACCCATGTTCTAGGAACAATATCTTAGAGTTCATAATGATATATAATTTGCATAAAGCAAATTCCATGCAAAGTAAGTAACTAGTCAAACCAAAAAATCAATCAGAATTAATAGCAACACAGACCCAAATCAAACACTCTGCTGACAGGCAGCCAGTATAGATTTGATTTGTGTAATCCTCTATCCAACCTCCATATGACTCTGCATCCTGGAGCCATTGCTGCCCACCCCCTGCTACTCTGGGCACTTGAGGGTGTGGTAGCTGTCCTGACCCTCTCAGCCACTGCCCTAGGCCATAGGTGGAACAGTAGGTACAAAAGGACGTATTTTCAAAAATCTAGATTTCACATTTTACCTGAGCTAGTTTTGGCCTCTTGTGACCATTTTTCCCCCTTGGTCCTTGAGATTTTTCTAGGGCATAGAGTTTGTCAGCCTATGGATTTTATGGACCAGGGTAGGGGCCAGCACAGCCTCTGTTTGGGCCATTAGGAGTTCCGGTTCCCTCTGGTGTTGTATGGTCACTGATGCTAGTGAGTCTATCTAATCTTGGAGGAAGGCAAAGCGGACAAAGGCTTTTGAAAGATAATCTATGTCTGAAGCAAACAGACGCTTGACTGGTTTCCCCCGTCCTTCTGTCTTCCTCCCGAAGGACTCCACATTCTCATACGTAAGGTCGAAGTGCTCCTATGCTTTGGGAAGTTTCTTCTCTTTTTCAAAGCCATAAATGTCCTCTTTAATTGATTTTCCTCAAAATCACACTTCATGTTGTTTATCACTTGAGGCAGTGCCTGGAGTTTCAAGCAGAAGCTTTTGAATCCCGCTGATAAACTGCCTTTTCTCATTGTCAAGATGCCGGTTGATTGGGTCTTTCAAAATAGAGCTTTGAAACCCACGCTGCCTAAGCACTTGACAGAACCTAGATGAATTTGCTCAGAGGGCTGACCTCCTCCAAGAAGACTTGATCTTCTAACAGCTGCAACAAAGAGGCTGTGCTGGCCTCTAAATGAAGAAAGTACTTCCCTTATCAATAAGTCTAAAATACCATGAAATATACTGGCGGTGACCGTAATTCGAGATTAGTGTCTGCTTCCCTGACCACGGTACATTAAAAACCATCGAAGGAAGGGCTCAGCTCCTAGAACTCTTAGACCAGCCAGGGAAAGAGTTCAAATAGCACTATTGGAAAGAAAGGCACTGAGTCAGCTGTAAATGCCACAGCTCACTAAGATAATCTGGGTTGAATTTAGCACCATCCTAAAGGTTATCCAGGCTTAAATTTAGGGAGTGATGCTGAAATCAGACACACAGTGGGAGGTGCCTTGGATCAGTGGTGTCTGACCTGTAAAGACTGAAAGTCTGAGCTACGGAGCCCTTTTCCTTCACCCTCTTTCCCTTTGCCCTTACCCTGTTCCTCCTAGGGTCACGTGATCGTCAATAAATGCAACTACTTATTACATAAAAAACAAATACAATAAGATGTAAAATAGTGCTTGTGTTATTCTTTCGGGGTTCTTTGTTTTTAAGGAAACATTTAAGCGATCAGCATTGTTAATCTTGGTTTCCATTTTCTGACACCACTTTGGTCTACTGTCAATTTGTCCTCATTTGTGTCATCTTCTTTAAAAAGAGCAGGTTGATTTGCCATCTTCAGCACACACTGGCTCAGAGGATTTGGCTGTGTCTTTTTATAATCGACTGCCTTTTCCCTTGTATATCAATTTTTTTTTTCAGTTCCTTCAGCTTTCTTGTTCAGTTCCTTCCAGTAACTTCTTGGGCAAACTGCTTTCTGAAGCTGAACATTTTCATCAAAGCTATTAACAATTTCCCTCTGACATTATTTCATAGTTTCTGAAATCACTTAAAGAAATTCTGGACTGGTTCCTATGGCACTTTAGAGAGAGAAGCTATCAGCACTGCATGAAATGAAATTGTATGCTTCTAGCTTTTCTGTTCTTGTTGGAAAATGTCTACTATATCCCTCATTGAAAAGCTGGACCTGTTTGCATCTTTATTTAGTGAAGACATAGCTTGTACCATCAAAAGACTGACCTCTACTTGGGTGATTTTAGAGCTTCCACCATTCCTGTAGGGTGTCCACTCTTGTCACTAATTGACATTACTCTTTAACTCAGCAGAATGACTCCAGGATGGCTTCTTTTCCACCAAATCACATCCACTTTTAACAATAAAAATGGTAGCACTTCTCAATATTTCCAAGGTGTTATAGCTTGTGTCTATATATTCCCCCAAAGCCTCATGCAGTCATAGGAGAGGGTTTTTTAAAGGTGGCTGGATCTAGAATGTGTAACACTGGAATTAATTCATGATATAATGCTAGGATCAAAGGCATTAGAATTAAAGAGGTACATGCTACCCACTCTAAGTAGCCTGGATAAGATATAAGCCATACAAAGCGCTGTGGTGGTTTGTTTGTTGCTTGCTTTGCTACCTTTGGTCTGCCAGAACCTATTTCTCCTCTGTGATGCCTGTTTAACTTTCAGTGTTGAGTATTTTTGTCTCTGCAATGAGAAAAGTAGCTAAGATACAAGGGAAGCTCAATCTTGAGCCTTGTTTCTATGATTCAAATGACAACACCAATGCATCACATATGATGGCACAGGAATATTGGGTAGACATTACTGAGACTGGCAGTTGGCCCTTGATGAATTCAGGGCCCACTGGATCTGCCCCTTTAGCTAGTCCCCCCCCCCCGGGGCTACAACTTCCTGCACAGACTCCCAGAGACCATTTTACTCAAAATCCGCTGAATATGCAGAAACCTGGACAAATCATCCAAAGGGTTGTGGGTGGAGAGAGAGCAGTAGAGGAATTCATAAATCCTGCTTTTAAATTTTCTCTTAAAACTGTACAAGCAATAGTGTGATTCAAAGTAAGTAGAATATGGTAGGTTTTTCTCTGTGTATATTGGAAATGTTTTTGAATCATCCGAAATGAATTCATCAGTGTTAGCTATTGTAGCACCAGAAGTCATGATTATACATTTATCTTACAGTTAATGTTGTATCTTGGAGCAAGGGGAAAGGAAAAGAGATGCTTTTCTCTGTCTAGCAGAAACTAGCTGATATAAGACAAATGATCTTGTCAAGAAAAATAGCAGGGGCTAAGACAGCAGTTTGGTGACAGCAGTGCTGTTAGCACGCACAAGAACCTGGGTTCAACCTCTAGCAGAACAATGAACAATTAGCAAAACTAAAACAAAGCGAAATAAAACTTTATATGTGAAGCCATCAGAGAGCTACAGAGACTAGAGGACTATTGGGGCCAATTTTTTGAAAAGAGTAAAATGGTAAGAAGGATTCCATATTTCTCCCTTTTTGTGATATGTTTTTTTTAATTTTTAAACTAATCAACAAAGTTATTTATTTGCTTTAATTTACACTGTAGCTTCAAGATTTTGCAGTGTCTTATTATCATCATTATAGTTCTAGAATTATTGAAATTTCTACACTTACACTCTTATGCATAAGTCTTGCCAATGGGGTTTTAAAAATCAAAAATCAGTAAATCCACGAGGAATATACTTCCAAGAAATGGGAGCTTGAAATTGACAGAGTAGATGCATGAACTTTTCCTCATACTAGCATTTCTTGAAAAAATTTAATCAAAAGTAAAATTTTTTTCGTGAGACAGTTTATAAATATGGGTAAAACAAGTGATATCATGTCTAAAACTTAAGTCAATGCAAGCTTGAATTTTTCCCCACCATGTATTATACGGAACTGCTCTGCATAGAGAAGGTAAGATTATCTTAATGGCAAGAGGAATGAAACTAATCCTTAGTGACACTGTGTATCTGTTCTGAATAAAGCTGTTGATGCTGTCTTCTACCTTCCTGATTTTCCAAATGTTGTTTAACAAAATCTTGCATTTTCTAAAAAATGTATCTTTATTCAATTTCTCTGTAAGCACAGTTTTAAAAGAAGTCTGATTATGCTAACATAGTACCTCAACAGATATATGATTTAATTATGCAATTATGGCACACTGATTTTTTTCTGCTTGATGAAAAAAACGCAGGCAGGAATATTTAAGGCTGTACATACCTTACCTTCTGTATGAGATGTATTCATTTAAAAGTTTCATAAGGGATCTCAGCAGTGTACTTTTCTCAGTATGATTTGTTACAAGATGTAACTCAAATAGACATGTTACTGTAATAATATGTCAGGCTTAGAGAATTTTGAAAGGAAATGCTCTTGTCCAAAGGGCTAACAGTTGGAGAAGCTGAAAATATGGGCTTTGCAGGGATTGAGGAATTTGTATCGTCAAGTTTTTAACAAAATAATAAACTCAATATTTCTATTACATTAGGCATTAGTAAATTATTTACCATTTTATATTTGATAGTATTTTTAGGTAATGTCAAACATTAATTTCTTTAGACCAATTACAAATGTACTTCAGTACAGTCTCTAGAACATTGAAGTATGTGATTATACCGACTGCTGATTTTATTTATTTATTTATTTGGTACTGGGGATTGAACTCGTGACTCATGACCTTGCCAGGCAGGCACTTATGCCACTGAGCTAAATCCCTGGCCCCCTACTGTTAATTTTATACTCTATGTATTAGTTACTTTTCTCTGCTGCTGAGACAAAATACCAAAATTAAGGAAGGAAAAGTTTATGTAGCTCACAGTTTGTGGAGGTTTCAGTCCATAATCAGCTGGCTCCAAAGCAGAGTGGTCTGGCATTGGGCAACACTTTAAGGCAACAGAAGACAGCAAAGCAACAAGAGCAAAAAAGAGGGAAAGAACACACCTCTTTTCCTCCCTCATATTATCAGCGGGCTTCCCCACCTCACTCCACCCCACTCCCTTGAGGGATAAGTGTAGCACTCATACCACCTCTGAGACCTCCTCTTGCACAAGATGAGAATGTTTACAAAATGAAGACCCTGGCCCCCTGACTGGCTTAAACTACTCAAATTAACACAATGTATCAACTATTATACTCCATAAGGCCTTCTACCTAACTGACCTTTTAGTTTTCGTTAAATATACACTAGAGGTATTTCTGCATAAGGAAGTATGCAATCATAGAAAGTTAACCGCAATGCACTGCAACTAGAAATTTCTTGTGTATTGTATACAAGCAAAATTCACCTTTTCTGCTAGGAAGTTCAGTTTTGTTACAGTTATAACTAGCTTGTAAAACAACATAATCATCTGGCTGTAGTGAATCTGAATAAAACATTTCCTTTAATGTTTCTTAGTTACACAGAAAACTGGGAACTAGAGAAATTCTCACTCATCCAAGTTTTCATTATAGGGTATGAGAGAGAGAAAAAAATCTGAAATTCAGCTTTCCACATATGTGTGTATGTACAGGACAGCACATGGTCAGGCCATGGTCCTCTTTAGTATGGGACAAAGATGCTAGTGACAGGGAAGAAGTTAATTTTTATTGTAAATGATATATTTCTGAAGAAGGATGAAAAGTTACCATGAAAAAGGACTGGAATTTGTCAAAAGTCAGAAAAGAACCTTCAACTCTATTTTTCTTTTTTTTAGCTAGAACAAGTCACTTTACAACAGTACATCTGTTTAAAGCTTTGCTTTTCTTACTTTTTAAAGTTGAAAGAATTAAATAAAGAGCCATATTTGAAAGCTCCTTGAAATCTGTAGAAGAATGAAAGTATAATGCATTATTGATTTTCACCGTTTCCAAAGTTACACGTGATTTGGTAAATGTGAAACCAAGCAACAGATCTAGCAATTAATCTCAGTTTCCTAATGTGTAAAATGTGTGTATATTAAACTTATATTGGTGACATTTCATTTTATACTTAATAGCTTTTCAAAGCAGAATTTTTTTCAGTCCTATTAAAGCATCTTACAATAACTTACTAGCAAGCAGGCTAAAAAGGTATTTTTTACTGAATAACTGTACTCATATGTGCAAATAAAGCCAAACATTGCTTTAAATTTCTTTCATAGAATATGTTTTTAGCAGAAAAATAAGATAAAGCATACAAAAGAGTATTATGCATTTTAATTAAAAAGGACTATTGCATTAATTTCTCTACCATTAAAGAAATGTCTGCATAACATATAGGAAGAAAATAAAATATATAATAAATCACAGTGATTTAATAGCCCACTAAATTTTTAAAAAAAAATGAGAAATGAATTCTTAGAAGTATAAATTAAAATTAATTGTGGCAATTGAAAACTTTGGAAAATATTTAAGAATATACATATAATTTTACTTATAAGGACTGTTTTCTTCTCTAAATTAAAAGGACAGAGTAAAATATAACTGTAAGTCAGTATTAGAATTATCTGTGAAAATCAAAAAAACAAGACAACTGCAGTAAATCTGTAACAACATGGCTGAGGCAGAGATGGTGGTGTGCGCGAGGCTTGGCTCCTCCTTGAAAGTACATTTTTCCTTTAATCCTTTTCCTTTTTTTTTCCTCCTTCCACTCTTGCATCGCATATCTTTTTCTGACATTCAGAACTTTCTTATTCTTGTAAAGAAATCTATTTATATCGTTACTAGTGTTTTTCAGGATTTGCCTGAGAGAAAGTAGGTAGAATGCCTAGGGTGTTTCAGAAGAACAACAATCCAGTATGATTAGGCATTTATTTTCTCTTGCCTGGATGAGGAAGCCATCTAAGTAAAAATGAGTGAGCATAAGTAAATACCTAGAAGCCATATTATATACATATACAAATACATATTATTCTCATTCATTTGAAAAACTAAACTTGCTTCAACCCCTCATCTGGTAACATTTCTTCATTCATGCTGAGACAGATTTCTAAACCAAACATAACAAAAAATTATTTCACCATAAAATCTGTTAACCACTTTACTACAACACAACATTAGAAATATTTGTTCTGTAAACGTTTCCTTTTAATATAAAATTTATAACACTGAGAACTCAAAGTGTTGTAATTGGAGGTATCATAATTATTTAATAATATACAGAAAAGAAGGCATATAATGAAAGCAGTATAGAATCGTTTGGCCATTTTAATGGGTTAAGAGATCCAAAATGAAACAGAGTATATAACCCAGTATGGAAAATAAGAAGCTATTAAGCTGCATAATTCTAAGAATCTTTATATATTTCTCTAATATAAGTAGATGAGTAGAATAAAATCTGTACAAAAAAGACATCTTTGATAACCGAAATGAAAATGTCTAAAGGAATAGCATACCAACTCCAAAGAAGAAACAATGGAAGGCAGCATACATATTTCTTCTTTAATGTCATCACTTGCCATTTCTACTATGTCATTTACTTTTCTAGATCGTGGCAAAACACATTCTTTTAAAATCTTCTGCTCATTATTTAGTTGAACTCCAAGTACTGTGATGTTATATATTAACTTGTAGATTTCTGTTATAAAATACTGGCCCAATGCTTATGATTTTATTGCCATGTAAGATATTAGCCAAATTTATAATCTCATTAGCAATCGTATTCTCACATCAGTCACCTACTCTTATTCCTTCTACTCATCTTTCTGTGCTTAAAAATTCTGTAACTTATCAAGGGTTGTAGACACCAGCTTATCTGTGATTTGTTCATTAACA